>CM039121.1:5418642-5702525 GCA_022036555.1 Microstegium vimineum
CACACCGGTACGTGGCAGGCGGCCAGGCGGGAGGCGAGCTGCGCCCTGCGCGGCTGGCGGGTGGCGGCGGGCGGCAGGTGTCGCGGCTGCGCCCTACCCCCTGCGCGGCGGGGCGGGGGGTGGAGGCTGGGTCTGGAGAGTGATAGGGTGGGGGTTTGGGGTTTCGGTTTGGTTTGGGCTGTTTTTTGGGTTTCCGACTTCGTTAACTTTTTACGTGGGTTGCGGGCCTGCTGGTTGTAGTTCGGTATTTACCGAAATCCCGAGGGCCACCGAACCAAATTTTCCTCGGAAAGATCGGTTCCTGAAAATCTAAAAACCGAACCGGGAACCGAGATTTTCAGTTTCAGTACTTTCGGTTGGGGCCCTCGGGTAAATTGGGTTTTTTTTCTCGGTTTTCGGTTTTTCGTCCCCGGCTAAATCATCCCCCTTAACGAACCAAAAGGGGCGGCGCTACCTCGGAGGCTCCCCCGGGCCTCGCCCGAGCAGGGGGGGCATCACCCGTGACGACAACTCCCCTCGGGGGCTTCTCCCCCAAAAAAACGGCAAAGGCAATGGCATTCCCTCGGAGGATCTTCCGCCTCCCCCGAGCCCGGGTGACTTTCACCCATGACCCCAATCTCCCCTCGGGGGTCTCTTCCGCCTCGTCCGAGCCCGGGCGACGTATCCGTGACGACTTTCCGCCCTCGGGGGCTTCACCAACCCCCTGCGCATTTTTTAACCTATAGTCAAAAGGTCCACAGTACAGGATCGTCCTTAGGGATGGGGGATGAAGGCGGGAACGCCATGCCTCCCCCTATTGAGCCCCTGGGGGACAGCCCCAGTATCGATCGGCCCATCTTTTGAACTTGCCATCCCTCCGCCGGACATTCAACAGGGATCGGAGCATATTTGGGTCCTGTCCGACGGAACGCAGGGGGTTTCCTCGCCCCGTTTGCCAAACCCTTTTTTCCCCTGCCCAAAAATTTGGGAACAGGGACATCACCAGTCGCAAGGGCGTGGGACAAAACCCTACCAAGGACGAACAGGACCCTGGCGGGATGAAACAGGAGCAGTCTTCCCCGGGGAAAGGGAAAGGGGGAAAAAAAGCCAGGAGCGTCCCCCAAGTCAACAGGCCCAAACTTTGGCCCACGTTTCCTCTCTCCCTCTACTGTACTTCTCCATCTCCCCCTACGTATAAAGGGGGAGAATGGACCTCCAGTCTCTCTCGCTCGACACTCTGAACTCATTCACACACACTCATACTCGCATTCACGCGAGCTCTCACCACGAACCTCGAAACACATACGCACGAGACCTGGGAACCCGCTTCTCTCTCTCACCATTGCTTATAGCTCCCCACTACGAGCTCTCCACGCTCGGTAATACGACTCCGCAACAAACTAGACGTAGGGCGTTCGTGCCTGAACCGGTATAACCCCTGTGTTCTCCGAGCGTAACCATCCGATCTCCGACACGCTTAGAAATTTACTCGTTGGCCGTCTAGACCCCTCCATTTTAGACACCGACACCACCGTACTTGATGCCTGGCCTGCTTGTCTTCCATGGACGACCCCTTTTATACCCCTGGGGTTGGAGAAGAGAAAAAAAAAAGAAAGGTGCCAGATTTAGTAAAAGAGAAAATTGGAGTGATAGATTCAAATCACATGAGTGAGATTTAGATTTTACATATTCTTCCCTTTCGAGTGATAGATTCTTCCAAATCACATATTTCCACTACTAGAGAAGTGATTTTTAGCCACGATGTGTAACCCCCTTTAGTCTCGGTTGGTGGAACCGGGGCTAAATAAAAAAATGCCCACCCAACTGCGCCCCATGAGAATCGAACTCAAGACCTTAGTTCCGGTTGGTGGAACCGGTGCTAAAGGTCGTCCATCCAGTTAAAAAAATGCCCACCCAGCAAACCACCACACCTATGCAACATATCTGTCAATGAATGTGATGTTTTCCTTTTGAACCCACCGTAGAGAGACCTTTAGCCCCGGTTGGTAGACCCTTTAGCCCCGGTTGATATTACCAACCGACGCTAAATGTTCTGGACCTTTATTCTCGGTTGATAACACCAACCGAGACTAAAGGTCTATTAGCCCCGAAAAAAAATAACCAGGACTTAAATTGTTTTTGACAATCCACGAAAGATGGTTTCTCTACTAATGTTCTTCCCTTTGATTAACGCCAAAAGTTAAGCCTGGGAACACGAATGCGTGTTAGTAGCCGGCTGGTCAATTGGTCACATGGATGTGCGCAGGGAAGCCTCCAAAACCGGCACACCACTTACAAGATTCCTATTTGACAAAGGCCCCTTTTTATACGCAGAATTTTGCATGAATTGTAAGAAATTTTTACATAATTCAGTTTATTTTTAGAAAAATATATAATATCTTGCATTCTAAAGAGGTCTAAATCTTTTCATAACAAATCCGCATGGTAAGCTCTGACAAGAGAGCATGGCCACATCGTCTGCTTTTCCTTGCCGTCCGATCAGGATCATACGAGTCCTGGTTATTTTGTAAAAAAAACTCTCAAACTGAAGTGAAATCAACCTGCAGTTTGACCTCCTCGCTAAGTCTTATAGTAAAAAAACCCTCAAATTTTACCAAAATCAACCCACAATCCAAGCCTTGTATGGGTCAACCTGCCTCTCCCTCCCTAGGTCTTAGTGGGCTGAATTTGGCCCTAACGTTGTTTTTCCTTATATATTAATCTCTTTCTTCTATGAATATATTTGCTAGAACATAGTAAATCATGAAAAAAATCTAAAATAGAAAATCAATTTGTGTCAAAATCCTCATGAAGAGATCTACGTTTCAAAATCCTCATGAAGAGATCTATGCAATGGATCCATAATATAACATGTTCCAATAGAAAGTTTTTATTGTATATTTTTCCTATGTTTTTTAGCAGTAAATATAAAAATCAAATACAAATGAAAAAAATAGAAACTCCAGTTGTTCAGAGCTCCTCATGAGAAAATATCATCACGTCCATGTACTACTAAATTTTATAATTCAAGGTTAAATTTCCTCATTTCGTAATTACATTAAGCTTTCGACTTCTTACGCTCCTCTATTCTTAATAAATGCATTTAACTCTTCTTCATAAAAAAATATAGACAAAAAATGTGATAGTTCCATTTAAATAACAAAAGTAAAATATTACATAAATAATACCTTCAAAATAATGGAGTGTCCAAAATAATTGCCAAATGCGACAGCAGTCCTGCTAAAAATTAACAAAACCATTATCATCACATAGACCCAATTATAAACAGCTTGTTGTAAGGCTACAAATAAATGGAACATATATAAAATCATACTAACAAGAGCATTGGCTTATGAATTATTGAATTTCGCGCTTTGAGTTCAAATATTCCTCATTTCACAATTTAGTCTAACTCTGGTTTCCCACCTTAACAATAGTTTCTACCATTCTTTACACATAACAAACATACCAAAAAAACATAATGCATGTATCTCAATGTTAAAAAAATACTAAAATACTAAAAAATGAGATAATTTATCCTTCAAAATATATACATAACAAAATGATAAATCAATGATAAACCCACGGTTGACATGTACGACCATGGTAACTGATAATTTCAAATTAACATGGAAAATGTCACTAGTGTATTGTATAAAGAATAATTTAGTTGCCATTATTCGTAATCATGTAGCTAACTACACAAAAAAAAGAGAAAAAAGGATGGCCATGCGCGACCGCTCTGAGAGAGAATAACCGCTAGTTACCCCTTGACATGTGGTGGCTACTGAGAAGTGAGAACACGCTGATCTGCACACAGTACAGGGCGGCCTTGGTGGATTGGATAATAACTTTTGAGGAATTAGGAAATGTGGAGTTTTTAAAGAAAACTCTTGGAGATGCTCTTACTCCATTATCTAGCTTTAAGCTTAGAGTGTGCTAAATTTTCATTTTGGGCAATCGAAGTTGCGGTAGGAGTAAAAATGGACGTCTATCATTTTCCCCAATCAAACTCATTTTTTATGAACAAACTAGCAAGAAGTCCCTAGTCTTTCTAGTTTGACACTGAAAAAACAGAGAATGAGTTTGACACTGAAAAAACAGAACACCTGATTTAGAATGGATAGGTAGATACTTATTACGCCCATCACTTAATTAAGGGGGTGTTTGGATCCCTTTGGTAAATTGGCAAAAGAGCAAAAGAATTGTTGTTTTTTTGGCAAATGGATTCAAACATACAAGACAAAAAATGACAAAAGAGTAAAAATTTGTCATTTGTCATTTCCCACTTTGGAGTGGCAAATAGAAAATCCTTCCAATCATACTCCTCCCTCCTATGCATGACATGTGAATGAGAGTGCAATTATTAGAAGTAGAATTATCTTTATATTTATCATTTGTTATTTGTCATGTGATCCAAACACTAGAAAGTGACAAAAGATTTACCATTGGATCCAAACATGCCCTATGCATGACATGTGAATGAGAGTGCAATTATTAGAAGTAGAATTATCTTTATATTTATCATTTGTCATGTGATCCAAACACTAGAAAGTGACAAAGATTTACCAAATTTTTTTACCATTGGATCCAAACATGCCCAAAGTTTAGAGTGCTATATTTTTTTTTAATTTTGGGAGAAAAAAAGGAAAAACAAGCTCAGAGTCGCGCATTTCATCTGACATAATCAGGATGACAAGTACCAGACCCACCAGCACTTTGGCTTTTCATCACATCTTGATTTGTTAGTTGCTTACGATGGTATACACAGTACTGATTATATGCTCAGCTAGACCCTTTTGTCCGAGCAGTGTGGTACTAGTATCATGGTACCGCTAGACGCTAGTGCCTTTGGCTGAGTGATAATACTGTCACCAATCACCACTGACCAGCTTAGACGCATGGGCTCGCGCAAGAAGAACCTTTTCAGTTTCTTTAGGCCTTTAGGGCTTTGGGAAATTGGGCTGCTTCTGGAGAGTTGCCAACACGCCTGGATTTGTGCGCAGGTGGAACGGCCATTTCCGCACAGAAACGGCCTGCGATACTGCCCAGTTTATCACAGGCCCAACGGGTACGCAATTCACTTCTGCTTCGACCGGCCCACATCCGCGACAATGGTCCCGGTTCACCGTCCCGCAAATCTCGGCCTCACACGACTCACGACGCGCCAGACGCTTCCAGAGCATTCCTTCCACACCATTCGGTCTCTCACCAGTCACCACGATCACACCCAAGTTGGGAGCAGGGATTTCAAAACCGAACCGGATCCGGTAACCGCCCGTGGCCGGTCGGGCGGTTACCGGTCGGTTTGACCGGTTACCGGTCCAAACCGAACGAATTGTATTTTGAATTCAAACCCCGCAGTGCAAACGGTTTTGGACCGGTAACCGGTCGGTTAGGGCCGGTTACCGACCGGTTTGAACGGTAACCGGTCCAAACCGCCGGGTGTCTTTTTTATTTTTTTTTTTCTTGAAAAAATCAATTTTTTTTGCATGACCTTTGTGCATAATGATGTAAATAGAACACACAATTCATATAAAATAGTGTGATACAAATGGCCAACCCCACAATAATATCATAGTGATGCACTAGCCACAAATTCACAACGGAAATAACGTAGTTCACCGTTGCAACAAGAACAAATCGTCCATGGAAATACCTCGTGCCGTAGACATGTGAACATCATGGTCACTACTCACTGCCTGCCTAGTTCTGTCGATCTCCTGCTGAAAGTACTCCCGGACTTCTCTGGGCACCTTGGTGCAGTGGATCACCTCCGTCCCGCGCGCAGCCAAATGCTGCTTTAACCGGGAAGCTCCACCCCCGGCTTTTTGTTTAAGACAGTAGTTGCATTTCCAACCGGGAGCAAGATTCTCTCCATGCTCCCATACCACGTCTCTGCGGTCTCTCGGCATCTTCCTGCACAAATGGACAACACAAAAAAATCCAACACATGCATCAAATCATACCGCAAATATATAGCAATACAACAAATATATTTTATAAAGAATCTAATGTTACTTATTTACTATACTAAATACTAAAATCTTAGTATATAAACTCAGCTAAATCTAAGACTATTTGATTCAGCACTATTTAAGAATAATATCATCTTTAGGACGGAGCGAGTACTATATTTATTATAAAAAACAGTTTCCAAGGATGCACCTTTTGTTTACCTTAACATATTTCATGGGAATTACATCATGTGTCAATATGGACCCGTACTAAATCCTAAATCCTATATCAATAAAATCCTAAATCCTACATACATCCTAAAGCAAATCCTACCGCAAATCCTAAATCCTAAACCAAATAAACCTAACTCCTACCTAAACCCTAAGTCAAATCCTACCTAAATCTTACAATAAATATTTTCTACATCATATGCTCCATCAATAGTACATATTAGAACTAAATCCTACAACTAAAGCAACTACAAATGCAAAGAAATGAAAAAAAAAAACTTACCGACCGACCGAGCGGTTACCGAACGCAACGGTCGGTAACCGACCTGTCCGAACGGGAACCGCCGGGGGGAGGGCCTCGGTGGCGCGCGGTCGGTAACCGACCCCGACCGAGCGGTTACCGAGGCTCGGCGGCGGTCCGGGCGGCGCGCGGGCGGGAGCGAGCGGCTGCGGGGCGGATAGGGTTCGGGGCGCGGCTGGGTTCGCCCCCCCCCCCCCCGACAGCTCTTTAAATAGGAGGCGGCAGGAGCGATTGGGCCCTTAATGGGCCTAACGGTTTTTTCTTTTTTCTTTTTTTTCAAACTTAAACACGTTCAAAAAAATAGCAAACGAAGTCCAATTTGAAAAAATTTTACACCATTGGACTCTATAAATCGTGAACTATTTTTAGGAATTTTTTCAGAATTTTTTTTTTAAAAAAATTCAAATTTGAAATTTGAATTCAAACCGGTACCGAAACCGAACCGGTCCTGGCCGGTTTGTCGGTAACCGACCGGTTACCGCGGTAACCGTTCGGTTTTGAAATCCCTGGTTGGGAGACCCAACACAAAGCCTCTCCTGGTCCCAACCGGCAACCGCAACCTCACACGGGCACGGTCGAACCGGCGAACACCTCGACCTCACACCACCGTCCACCACCCCACGTAGCCAGCCCAGTGCTCCGGCGATCCGGTCTCTCCAGAGTCCAGACGCGTCTCGGTCCCTCTCGGGCCTCGGCCGACCTCGACGCCGCCACATGTCGACGCAGTCCATTTCGCCGTCCGCGCAGTTCACCTACTCCGCGGCGGCCGCGGCCACGGCTCCGTCCTACTTCCCCGTGCCCTTCCACCTCCAGAACGCGCAGTACGCCGCATGGCCAGCGGGGACCGCAGCTGCGCCGCCGTTGGCGCCGGTGCCTGCGTACAACGCCATCTACCCCATGCCCCAAATCCAGCAGGTATATAGCCATACGCGTGCTGCACCTTACGATTAGAGTATGGAAGTAACGGTGATTGTGGATTTGGCGATCTGGACAATCTAAACTAGACGCGTTCTGTCTCCGCGGGTTGGGGAGAAGAAAGCACTCTCAGCAGTTTTGTGTTGTGTTGTTTTGATGTGGCCATTCTAGTAATACTCCTGTTTCTATCTTGTCTGCTTGGTTAGACACCTAGGACATAATAAAAAAAGAACAAGTGATTAGTGATGGTTATGCCACTATATATGTAGGGATTTTTAGGTTCATTATTATTATTCTACCTTTGATAGCTAATAATTCTGACAAAGATCCATCCAATTCAGACATCTCTCTAGTTCATTATAACTTTCAGAGGAAACTATTTACTATCTTGCAAGATCTAGTTGCAAAATGTTCGATGGAAACTGAACAGTTGATTCGTGATGCAATTCTTAACTCTTACAGTTAAGGATGCATTCCCTGTGTTATGTGGCTCTTAGGCCATAAGGTCTTTATAATCTATTTGTGCAAGATAACTTGGGTATGCAACAAGCAATCTGTGTGGGTTAGTGCGGATTCTTTTTCAAGAACCATTCACATCACATCCAAATAAACGAGGGTGGCAGTATGGGTTTCACATATTGTCTTCACTCCAAGAGAAATAGCTATTATCATGTGATATCTTTTCCATGTTCACACTTGACAAGTTAAAAGTGTAAGCTTTGGTTCAGTAGAATTGCATTATACCATTGCTTCATAAGGTCTTATATCTACATGTATCTTTTTTTATTCCTTCATCTATGTTTATGCCGAAAGTATATTTGAAATATGGTTTATGCTGAAAATGTTTAGTGGCTTGTCTATTTGTTTTTTCTCTTCCAGGCCCAACAGTTGTTCCAAAAGGATTCAAAGATAATTACTCCTGAAGCTCTAGCTACTGTTAAGGCAGCTATTGCAAATAGTGAGAAAGACAAGAAGGTTGAAGCAACAAAAAAGGCAGTGCCTCGAAAGGCAGCTGGGCAGAGTTGGGAGGACCCTACCTTGACTGATTGGCCTGAAAGTAAGATGTCTAATTCTCTATTGTCTTTTTTTCACAATGTTTCTGCAAATTCTCTAATTCTGTGGTTATGGAATCCTTAACCTGGCAATGTGGCAGTTTTTTTAGCTCTTATTGTCCATTATCTTGCAGACAAATAACCATGAGAAAATGTCAGTCTCACAGGCAAGATCTAATGCTCTATCTATTATGCTTTGATCTGAAACAAATTGCTTGTTTTCCTTTATCTAAAGGTGCTCAAGGATGTGATGTGTAGCCCAACAGATTGCCACACGGGATTTAGGTGGGCTTGCAGATGATTATTAAACATTTTCAAATTATCTAATTCCTATGCTTACCTGATTTGTCACATTTAATTCCATATTGTTTCATGTGCCTTTATTATTCTTGAACATGCTTATGCTGTTATATGGAATACCATGTTTTTCTAGTGATGTTTGATGCAAACATATGTTTAGGGTTTTAGTTTCTTCATGCATTAATAAGCACACACCCCTACTGCTATATACACCATATTGGCCAGTGAAGAGTCATGTAAGATCAGTGGCATGCTTGTTCTGTCAATTGTTGGTTTGTTGGCAGTAGGAAATTTGTCTTGGGTGCTTTCTTCATTGCTCCTTCCCTCTTCATATGTTTGATTTAAGTTTGAATCATGTTCATCCACCTACCAATATTTATGTAATGTTCACAATTTCTCAGATGTGCCATAAATGTCTTTTCATGGGAAAAAATCAGTATCCTTAAATTTGCACTCTTTCGGATAATGCAGCTCTTTATAATTATTTAAATATTCTATAATTATTTTGCTAGCACTCACCTGCCCAGTGGCCCAACTTCTAGTTTTGAGTTGCACTACTTAAGCCATTTGTGCATTGATAATGTGATTCTACCTTGTACTCTTCCTGATGACAATTCAGTTAGTTTCTTTAGGGATACTTCAAGTGCCCCCATTGACAATTGCTTGTTCTTTCATCTACAGATGATTTCCGTTTGTTCTGTGGTGATCTTGGAAATGAAGTGAATGATGATGTTCTTGCAAAGGCATTCTCAAAATATCCATCCTTCAATATGGCCAGGGTGAGTTTGACCTTTTCCATACAGTTACATTGTTCTTCTTTTCTACTCTTGCCAACAGTTTTAATCTTCTATTTTTCCATTAAATGAATGATCTCTACTGTACCAGGTTATACGGGACAAGTGGACTGGTAAAACTAAAGGATATGGTTTTGTTAGTTTTGCTAATGCATGTGATCTTGCTTCTGCCTTGAAGGAGATGAATGGTATGAATACTCGCTCCTTTGATGCATCCTTTGGCTACCAGAGGTACTGCAACTTACAGAACTAAGAACCATGCAGGTAAATATGTTGGAAACCGGCCAATCAAATTGCGGAAGAGCACATGGAAGAACAGGATAGACTTCGAAGCTTTGGAGAAGGGAAAGGTTAGTTCACATAGTCATATCATGTCATGTGTTCCTTTTATATATATGCGTGCTCAGATTGCTCATGTGCATTTTGCTAACTTTCTGCAGACTCAACCACAGAAGAAAATCAAACTGCAGAAAAGAAGTGTTCTTCACAAGTGAAACTGAGAAATTCTGCTTGTTCATCGTCTGTCAGTATCACATTTGGGAAAGTTGTCTGAAGCCTTAACAATTTTACTTAACATCAGATGTACGACCAATAGTCACAAAGTTCCGAGTGATGCTATGTTAGTGATTGATCCAATAACTTTGCACCTGTAGTGCAACGGCCCAATCTTTATTATGGGAAATGTAGTTGTAAATACTCCAGTGAACAGTGCTATTGTGGTGAATTATTCTGTGATCTTTATTCAGAAATCCATGTATAACCTTCAAGGGGTGTTGCCTGTTTGAATCCTAGTGCTAATCGCAGCTAGCTAAGTGACCAATGCTCATATTCTGTTATTTTGTAAATTATGTGTATATATACCCCTCCGTGGTTGTTCCAGGATCCACTAGTGCTACTAATAGCAAATTGTTACTGGCTATTAGTTAGCTAGTTATTAAGAGTGGCTATTTTGATGAACATATCATTAGGTGGTTGGAATCAATTAGTGCATGTTAATTGTGAACGGGACTCTAGCTAATAGTCAGCAGCTCCCCATGATAAATTTAGTCGCTTATATCTATTGGCACCAATTAATCCAAATAGGCACTCACTATTTGTTTTCTGTACATAAATGATTGTGTAGTTCCTCACTTCCTCTCTTTAGTGGTACAAATATACTTGTCTGTCTTTGATTTCTGGTTCTGGACGCTCCAGTCCAACTGTGTTGAAAGTTGGCAGGCGACTGCGCTACAAGTCTTTAATTGGGTAGACTACAAGTGAGAGTGACACGATAATCCTGCGGCAACAGAACACCAAACTACTGAATACTGGGTAGCATACAAGAGAATTACAGCAAGAGAGTTCCACATCATCTTATATTCTTAGACCATGTTTGGATGTGCATGTATCTCCTTCAAACCACATGTATTGGAGTGTATTTGAACTAATATACACTTCAATCCACTCTAATCCATATGGTTTGAGGCAAATACATGCGCATCCAAACAAGGCCTTATCTAACTCAAACCACATGGATTGGAGTGTATATTAGTTCAAATACACTCCAAGCCATATGGTTTGAGAGAGATACATGTACATCCAAACAAGACCTTATGTGGATTTTCTGTAACAAGGGACTGAGTTTGAAAACTAAATTTGTTCAGTACTGTCAATTCTCTCTGTAACTAGCCATGGCCAACCATGCTGACAATTTATTACCATCTCATACAGTTTTTCAAGGGGAAGATGGCTCCGGAAAACAGGTATATCCTCGGCAACACTTGAGTTTCATAAGACATGGTATTTTGTTGTAACCAGCATGGAGATTGATCTATGAAGCCTTCATATCATCAAGACCGACGCTTGCCTGCACGAATAGCAGTGCCTAGAGTTATTTCACAAGAGACAGAAGTAGCAAAACAACTGAATCTTAAACTGGGAGAGACAATACCAGAAAGTTATGATTTTCTTTGAGGAAAGGAGAGAAGGTTGTGCAAAATTTCTCAATATCTGCGTTGATGTCACCAGTTCCACTAATGACATCCATAAATTTATCTCTATTAGGAGCAAGCTTCATGGCCACCTGTGATCACTCATATAAGTAAATCAACAAAATGAAAGCACAAACAAAAAGAGATATACTGATAAAAGTATGCAGACTATCTTAAAAGATGAGTGCGTTGACCTATTTCCACACAGGAATGAGCAACAATTATCTAAAGATCAGGATTTCACTGGACATCTGCATTGGCAAAGCTCAAATTAAAGTAAATGACTATCTGTTGTTTTCGTCTGTAGCTGGAAATTGTCAAAACACCTGTTTTAACTTTTTAGTTCCTCTTCTAGTCTTATTTGATTTTTTTTCTTCACAAAACTTTTGGCTTTTATCAATCTAAATAAAAAGGATGCTGCTCGCCTTCATCAGAGAGAGAGAGGGAGAGAGAGAGAAGACTGGATTGAAGAATTTGGATTGGTGACACAAAATTAGATGTGACAAGAAAATATTCTTGAAAAGAACTCTTCAGATTTAAAAACAAGTCAAAGCTGTTCTTCAATCTACAATGCGCTGATGCCTTGCTATTCAGGTTGGCAATCCATGTGAAAACTAGACCTCACATTTCCAGAATTCGTATGTTGATTATATTTTTGAAACCAGATTGCCGTAAGGCTTGCTTGGCTGTCCTCCTATTCAATTCAATGCACGTGTGTTAGGGTGGATAGAATGGAATTATTATTTTTTTACTCCAACCCACCCCAACACATATGGATTGTGGTGGATACATGGACATCCAAACAAGGCCTTGTGTGGATAAAATTCCACCACTTGTATGGATCATTATAGAGTGAAAGGTTCTACCGTAAAACTAGAACTGGCAAGCCAGCCATGAAATTTCTTCAGAGTCTTGGTGTATGAATCAGTGCAAGCTTGACTCATGGTCCAGTCTGGATGCTCAAGCAGGTTACGAAACAACTCAACAAGGAAATCCATAGCCCTGACATGCGAAAATTTTGAGTAAACAAAAGTCACATACTTGGCATGCCGATCAAGATGCAATTAGAAGTGACAAAACAAATGAAACTAAGTACCTCGTGAGCCACAGAAGCCCATTTGTGCAGCTTGAGGAACTTTTTGCAGTCTTGTTTTGAACTTCTTCTGAGCCATGCTGTACAAGTGTTCATACTTTGATGGTTCTGAAGAATACTTGTTTTCCAGTCTCTGACAGAAGAGGATCAAGTCAAGTGAATTAAAAAAAATGGAACTCTGAGGGCTCCAGAAGTGATAAACGAACTAAGCAAGAGGCAGATCAGTCTAAAGTAGCTATAGATATGAATTATCACAATATAGATAACTTTTTCTCAACATGCAGGAGAGTTGAGCGTCGTTTCATTAAGATAGATAAAGAAATGATCCAAGTACATGCCGAATTCCATGGCTTGGTTAGTTGAAGATTACATGCGTGTCTATTTGGAAGGATTACAACCCTATTACTCGTCCTACTGCTTAGTAGAAAGACAACATTAACACCACTGCCATCTATTTACCAGTATAAAAGAATGTAAGATAACCTTTGAATGATGATAGTATAATAGAAATTATGCAGAAAGATTTTCTTACTGTGATATTGCCACCGATATCACTCTTTACAATTGCCATAGCAGCTCCAAATTTATCTGGTTAATAAAAGAAGGGGCTAAAGGTCAATTATTGAAAAATGTGTTATTGTTTAAGCAAACAAGTGAGACTCAGCATAAAGGAACACAGAACCATAGTTTTTAGACTCAATGACTTGCCATCCTGGTTTAAAACAACACCGAAGCTTGATTTAAGGATCAACACAAGTATCGCACAGATGTGTGCACAAATCATGTGATTTCACAGAGAATGTCAAAAAAACTTGTGCGTCTCCAATGTTGGCATAACCATCAATGATAATTTGTCTTAAGAAAATTGTTTAGACAATCAATCTGTCATTTTGTCTTGTGATAATAACTCAAGACCATCCATTGCTCCTGCACCACCACTGAACTTCTGAACTAAGCATGGTACCAAATCTGATTAAGTAATGCAGCTACTGCTACTTAAATTTCAAAACCTCATGCAGCTAACAGTGAAGCAAATGAGTTACCGAGGACAGGCAAGATTTGCTTGCAGACATCAAGGAAGGGCTTGGTGAGAATGACTCCGTTCTCTGCCTTGACATGTTCATCCCTTCCAAAGAGGGGTGAACACCGTCTCTGCCATCTCTCAACCTGCAAGATCATCAAGATCAAACATCACACCAAGTGCCCGATCCTGAACTCATGAACCAGGAATTGGCACATCCACACATATACACGTCTAATATCAATACCACAGAGTTATGCAACATTTCAACAGACCAACTTCCTGATCTCTCATTGAATGTAAAACGAAATCCTTGGATCAGTCCCCTCGCGAAATCACGAACAAGCGTGCCGGATTCCGAGGCCACTAAGCCCCATTACGTACGGCTAAGCTCGCGTATGACGAAATATAGTCAGGAGTGATTGCAATCTAACGTTCACGGATTCGCATGGAATTCCCTTCTTGCACCAACGGCTTTCCGAGACGAGGAACGACTGCGAGGATGCGAATATCAGGGGCACTGTAATGCCTTCTTTCACTCCAGAAACGAATCCACCCATTACTCGTTTTTTTTACGACGTGAATTCAGTTGATCTCGACACATCTCTTATGCCCGATGCGAACCAATATGTAAGGCGGGACAAATTTATATTATGGGTCTTTAGAGAGCTTCTACTAATCAATGTTCAAATTCAGCTTAATACACTCCAAAATGCTTCTTTATTCCACACTTCTAACAACTAATTCCATTCTCATATTTGATTTTATTTGATGTTCATAAATACAATATGCTATCGATTTTTTGAATTTAAAATGATACATTAACAAAGTTCAAATTTTTAAAGAAGTCCACTTTAAATTTTAGATTTAATTTTGTAAGAATTTAAGTTAAATTTAATTAAGGATCTTCACTAACTTTAATTTTATGTAGCAAATTATCGAGCTAAACAACCAGCTTAAAATTCTTAATCTAAACTTTAGTTGGTGTATTGTGTATCGAATTACTTATGTGCTAAACTTTAGTTAGTTGTTTAAATTTAACTACTGTTATAAATGTTCTTGATTTTAAGTATAAAGTTTGAATGCAAGATAGCTAATTTAGCTAACTAAAATTTAGTTGATGCATAATTATTTAAAACATTATTTCCTTCGTACACTGAAAAAGTTTGGTGGCTTTTCAGCTACCCTTCTAAACCTTATTTGACATTATACATTTCTTCAAATGAGCTATTAACGTCGTCAATATAAGATCAAAAGTCTAAAAAATAATTCTTAATAATTTTTTTATTATTAGCTATTTAAACAAAATTAAATGTAAAAAACTTTAAATAGGAAGTTGCAATGATTATAAAATACATTTTCATTATAAAATTATTATTATATAATAAAACATAATTAAATTTTTCAAGGTTATATATCATGAAATTATTTTTTTCAAAAAATGAAGAATTTATAAAACTTTGTGACCCCAAACCAGTATGCTCGTAGGTTTAAGTTGTTCATTTGACTCTCGTTAAGTGCGTTAAAGTAATGTTAGATTTAGGTCTAAGGAATTTTGGGCTTGCTTGTGTTGTGACTCGTAAGCTATGTGGCATGGTTGGAGGACAAAAAATTACCACCTAGAACTATTCTCACGTGCTACGAGGAAATGTTTTTTTCATATGTGTAAGGATTTTTCTATAAATTTTGCCATGTTGTTGAGATTGTTGTATATTGCATAATAACAAATTTTGTTCTCGCTGAGAATCTGAGATAGAGATGTGTATGTTTTTTATGTTACAATGATTATAAAAAAAATGTTTCATACAAAAATATTAAAAAAACTCAAATTGCAGGGATTAAATAACTTTCGAGCTATTGTAGTTTAAGATAGAGAAAACCACGAACTCCGTACCCCACACGCACACATAGAGGCCCATAACGAAAGTCGGTGCCATAAACATGTGCTTTAGAAATGCGGGTAGTAGATGAGTAAGTTTTTTTCACACTACCGACTAGAAATTCGTACTCTCAGATCATTCAATTCTAATCACGGGGAACACCTTTCAGAGGCTTGACCAACTAATCTAGCAATTATAAGTAGATGTATCAATAACATTTTGATTTTGTTAAAATTACTTTTCTTTGAATGTTACTAATTTGTTCTGATCGAGATGTAATCTTTTGATGTGCAACATGCGATTTGGTTTGTTTTAAATATTTTCTATTATGTTGCAATAATGGTTCTCTTAATATTTTATAAGATAATTTAAAATGTTGCAATAACTATACAATTTAAAATGTCGTAATAACTGTGTTTCTATGTTGTAGCTGCTCACATATTTCTCTATCGCACAGAACAATAACATGCAATATTGACCACACGGCCACACAGGTCCACCTACATTTAACATTTATTATGTCGAAACTACTACTCCTTTTATTCAAAAAAATACAATTTTAAAATTGTATCATGGTTTTATTTATCAAGTTTAACAATTATATAGATAAAAAATATCAATATTTATAATATCAAATAAACATTATTAGACTCATTATAAAATGTATTTTTATAATATAATAAATTTATTTAGAACCATAAATAAAAATACAAATTATAATTAAACATGAAATGCCTTAACTGTTACGCATACCTAACATACTCCGTACCATAGTTCTTGTCAAAAAAAAAACATACCATAGTTACGTCCTTTGTCACGACAGAGGTCAGTACAACTGAGTATTTTGATGGGTCCACTTAGAAAACAGGTTCCCTTGTCCCGTCCCGATCCCCAAACCTCCGGCTGTGGCGGGTGAGCCGCCGGCGGCGTCAGCTCGGCTCCTGCTGTGGCGGGTGCGCCGTCGGCCTTCACGGGAGACGCGGCGGCGGCCGGGCGGGCTTCGGCCGTGGGCCTCGCGCCTGCGCCTAGGCGGGCTCGCCGTGGCAGCAACGCGCCAGGGCGGCGGCCGGGCGGACTTCGACCGTGGGCCTAGCGCCCGCGCCTGGGTGGCTTCGCCGCGGAAGCAACGCGCCAGGGCGTAAGCCTTCGCGGGAGAGGCGGCAGCGGCCGGGTGGGCTTCGGCCGAGGGCGTCACGCCCGCGCCAGGCGTCGGCATTCGCTGGAGAGGCGGCGGCGGCCGAGCGGGCTTACAGGGTGTCTTTTATAGAATGCTAGGTAAAAACAATGGATCTTTTGGACTTCATGTTCCTGGAACCAATTCGAGCTTCTGCTCTTAGTTTTCAGTTCGAAATCTCAATCAGGTTTTCTGCAGAGTGATGTCTTCATAAGCTCATAGGCGTTCCTTCCATTCTGTTTAATCCTTGGTGTCCGATGTCTTCATAGGCTTTCCTTCCATGCTGTTTAATCCTTGTTGCCTAATGTCTTCATAGGCGTTTCTTCCCTGCTGTTACATGTTCTTTGTTTGCCAAAACAAATCCCCTTTTTTGGCAACGTAGTTTATCCGTGTTCATTTCTCTCGTTGAAAATCCTGCGTGATACCATGGTCCAAGTTGGGTCTCCTTTATGGTTCCATTAGTGATATTTCCTACTTTCTTGGATCATAGATAATTTGATTGTTTTGAATTTTTAAAGGTGTCCAATTTGGTAGTTCCTGCGTTGAAATTTCCACTATTCTGAATCCATGTTATTAGCTTTGAAACTGAACATGGATCGTTTTCTCTAGATGTGTATTTTTATTTTATTTTTTGTCCATGTTTATTCTCAGTGTGAGCCCAGATGTGCATTTTATTATAATTTTTTTTGTGCCGTTTATATATCTTATACTCCAATTGCATGTAAATAAAAATGGGCAAAAATTATGTGCAATGGCATGTAAGGAAATAAGGCAAAAGTTTACCGTGGCTATAGAGGGGCAAAATCTTCATTTCAGTGTGAACATAACAGCAACTTGATTGTCACTCGATGAGAGACAGGAATGGCAGTGAGGGAAAGGGAACCGAAATGAACAATTGAAATGGCTTTGAGGGAAGCCATATAAATTCATCCAATTTTGAATGTTGATTGTTAGTTTTTGTAATAATTGATTATAGTTGCATTGCATTCAGTAGTAGGCAAGGATAGGATGGTGGAGTAGTTAAGTGACAAAGATGTACCGAAGAATAGTTGTGAAACTAAAGAGAGCTGGGTTGAGGAAAAAGAACTACAGATTGAGCTTAATATGAATGACCTTTTGGTTAACAAATCTTCTTTATTTGTTATTTTTCTACCCACAAAGTTGTTTTAGACGTTGCTTGAGCTTTTTTTTTTTTTGTGATCCTTGTTACATGGGTTACATCATGGTTTACTGTTAGCAAGGTTTGTAGCCTCCAATTATTTAGCCCCACACTTGATCCATTTCTGGGTCCGCCACTGGTGGAGATACACTTGGAGTTGAACCGATGCCTTCTCTCCTGTCCTTGGTGAAGAAGCCCTAGCTTTATTTAGATGGTTTGATTGCTGAGAGTTAATTTGTGGTGGTCCTTCCTTTCTTTGCTGTGAATGAGCTATCAAATAAAATGTAATGTTGTAGCAGTTTATTTAAAAAACAAACAAACAAAGAAATTGTTAATAGTCAACTGAAACCCAATGCCTCAATTTACTGGATGTACTTTATCCATGCCTGATAATATGCGACTGTTTCTGAGTGTAGTGCCTTTGATACTTGACTACAAAATTTCCTTCTCTGTTGAAAAATTGGAGTGAATAAGTGTGCGTCTTTTTTTCTTTGCAGTGGAGAATTGATGCTGGAGAAATGCAAGTTTGAGGTCAGAAGACCTCTTCAGGACTAGCAGTTCTTGACATCTACACGGCTCAGCGCCTGTTTCTTCTAGGGAAGAAAGCACATCAATTCATTATGAAGAGCAGCGATGGAAACCGAATCAGGTTACAACCAATGTGGAGAAAAGTTGCCTATGGGGGAAGGCAGTCAGGATATGATGATAACTACACTGACGAGTCCTTCCTCGAGGAGATGGTTATGAATGCCAATGTCGTCAAGAGGGACCTTCTGAAAGTGATGATCGACTCTGTCTCCATATCACAGTATCTCTGCATCGTCGCTCTTGTGGTTTCTACATGGACCCTAACACTGAACTTGGACATTGATGAATCTACTCTTCTCAAACTAGATGTTGGTCTTCTCCTTGTTGGCTTCTCGGTCCTGTTGCTCACAACTTGTCCATTCTCACTGAAGCTTCTGACAAAGTATGTCCTCAATATATCATTCTTCATTAGTGGTCTTTATGTTCTTGCGCCAATTTATCACACCCTCACCAGGTCCATCAGTTCAGATTCAATATGGGCCCTTGCTGTATCTCTTCTGCTGGTTCATCTTTTCTTGCATGATTATTCTGGTTCAACTATAAGGCCTCCAGGCGCATTGAACAATCCAAAGTTAACTAGCAACATCTCCTTGAATGCATCGATAGTAGCCTCTGTCCTTGTGGCTTCGCGGCTTCCATCAAGGCTGCACGTCTTTGCAATCATGTTGTTTTCCTTGCAAGTCTTCCTCTTTGCACCCCTCATTACTTTCTGTGTGAAGAAATACCACTTTAGGCTTCATCTGCTATTCTCCTTTGCGCTGATGGCTGTGGCCCTTAGCGTCACATACCAGTTGCATCGAATGTTCTTCACTGTGTTATTGGCACTTCTTGTTTTTGTATCAATCGTTTGCCCTTACTGGCTTATAAGGATTCAGGAATATAAGTTTGAGATCAATGGCCCCTGGGATGAAGCAAAACTCTGCTTTGATATAACTGAATAGTGGTGTAAGGTTTTCTTAAGGAATGATTTGTATTGAAGATAGGTTTGTGGTGGTATACTGGCATATATGGCTTGCTGCTAGCCTTCTTAGGTGTTTTCATGTGAATGTATATACTCTTTAATGGATTTTATTGTGTTGCCGAGACTAATTCTTGGCATGCTTTGACATGCCTAATGATCACTAATTCTGGTGTCACAGACGGTTTGGGATGTTAAAACACCACTTTGTGAGCAAGATCTCAATTTTGTCTTTTGCTGACTGGCATGTTTGTGAGGTGAAAAGCTATTGCATTTGTGAATTGTGACTCTGGTCTTGTTTTCCTTGTTTGTGATGTGAACTGGTGATCTTAATGACGAAATCATGTGCTACCGACAACTAATGAATAGTACAGAATTGTCTTATGATAATTTGTTTGTCACGGCCAATCCAATGTGGCACAATGATCCTTGGACAGTGAACAGCTTAAATGATTTTTTTTTTTTGAAAAAATAGCTTAAATGTATGGTGTGACTGGAGTTCGGCTCAATATGCAGCACATTGAAACATGCGTTTGCGAGTTGCTATAATGGTAAGTGCGCTATTCTGACTACGGACATGAAGGAATACGAGGTTGCTACGCTAGCTGGAAAACAAAACTTTTCGACCTCATAAACTAGGATCTACTGCTAGTTACAGGTTACGAGATTACCACTAGACGCGCAGGTACAGCGGAAGACGACTTGATATAGTCGTGCGCGTCGCAGCAGGCAGTGCAGTTGCGTGGTCGTTCGTCTCAACGTCCCCTTCGCGCGGTTCGTCCTTGTGCTCCAGATGCAGCACCTCCAAGGAATCTCACACGTGCAGGGAGGAAGCGTTGCGCCTCTGGACTGCTAGGTCCGCGAGGAGCAAAAGGCGCGAGCGTGGGGAGGCGACGGCGGCTGCCAAAAGGCGTGGATCAATATCGCCCCGCGCCCACCCCTTGCTTATATAGGCGTCCTGACGAGCTCCCACGATGGAGGCCCATTAGTAACCCTAAACCTAGTCGACCCGAATTAGGCTTCCAGCCCCTTAAGCGTGCGACCCTATGGGCTCACGCATACATAGACATGGCCCAAGTACTCTTACTCGACCAATAGTTGATAGCGGCCTCTAGCAAGGCGTGCCAACTCCTATGCATACGCTATGATCATATCAGACGAACCACTATGACCATGTACAAGTTATTCCCTTTGCCACTCGATATATGGTTCAACTCGTGGGTTAACACTTAACCCAAGCATGGCCATGCATTTGTTGATCCAATCACATGAGTGATCCAGTGATATCTCTCTCACGAAGAGAGGGGCAAATTTCATCTTGATTGTCTATGTCTCATAGCATGTTTCCCGACCACCCAAGGATCACCTTTATAACTACCCAATTACGGAGTAGCGTTTGATAGTCTCTAAGTAGATCGTTTCACATCTTGAGTACATACCACAATCTCAGGCCTAAGGACATAACGTACATGACATGAATAGAGACTTTCTCTTGTTGTGTCAGTCCAGCCTACATGTCTCACATGTGCCCACATTATTAGTTTGACATCTCCATGTCTATGACTTGTGAAACATAGTCATCAACTAATATATGTGCTGGTCTAATATTCAAGTGTGCTCTGACAAGAATGCCGACCAGGGACAACTTTTAGAATAACCATTCAGGTAATTGAGTTCCACAAACAATTCACATAATCGTCAATCAATACCAGTTGTCTATAATGGATATTCAAAGAACACTATATTAATCATGGATGTAATCGGAATATAATCATCTACATGATTAGCTCTAGGGCATATTCCCAACAGGACATTAGTGTGGTGTGTGATCAGACAGGTAGAAAGACATGACGGAGGCTAGCACGGCTAGAAGAATTCTGGAAATGAAGAAAAGGTACCGCGAATCAAATGGCGTGGGGAGGATGGGGCGGGGGCGACCCCACAGGACGAACTCCCGTTGAGTTCAAGAGGAAGAAATATCCCAAAAGACAAGTGTTGGTCCAAATTTTTTGTTAGTTTTCATAATATTTAGGCCCGATTTGATAGAGTTTTTATCAGCTTCAACTTCTCTGACGTATACTCCCTCCGTCCGTATCCCTAAATAGAAGTCATTCTCACTACAAAAATATTTTTTTAACTTTGATCAATTATATATAAAAAATATAAATATTTATAATATATAACTAGTACATAGGTCATTGAATATATTTTTATAATAAATTTATTTAGAGATATAAATATTGTACATATTTTTTACAAACGTACATAAAGTTAAAAAAATTTGACCTGCACGTATCTTATAGTGACTTTTCTTTTTTGCAACGAAAGAAGAATTATATTATATAAAATCTGGGTACATCAGTATGTTACAAGCACTATACATTATAAAATAGTGCCCACGTTGTGAATAACACAACTTAAAACCTAACCTGTTAATCGTTTTGCAGTGTGAATGACCGCACAAGCAAACACTCGACAAATAGCCTGAGAATAAATGTCCAACAATGACGGTCAACATTGCCAAATGGTGCTTAGTCTGGTTGGCTAAGTCACTCGAGCGGCAGATTCCCCGTGAGAGCGAATTTCAGGCTGTGGTTTCCTGGATTTATTTCAGGATTTTCCGGCGCTACGCTTTCAGTGGTAGGCGACGTCCCCGTCGACAGCGAGACGCCTGTGGTGACGGCTCAGTTCTTTGGAGGTGTTTATAGGGGTAGGGTTTGTGTACATGTATTCATATGGGTGAGTGTGCGTGCGTGTTAAGTGCCTGCGTTGTACTGTGTAATTCTCAAAAAAAACGACGGCCAACATTCCTATATGTGGAATTGAGGATCTTTTTCTTCTTTCTCGTGTCTTTCTTCCTTTTTCTGCCACCGAAGAAAGAGGAAGGTTGATCTAAAAAATATTCTCCCTAGTCTTTCATCGTGGTCACATCTAGACACAACAAAACGGAGAAAAGACTGGAGAAAATTATTCCATGGCGACGACATCATCTCCGCCTTGATGTCGCCATCCGAAAACAAAAATCTCCATGTCGTCATGTCGATGAAGATGGTGACGCCGAAGTTATCATTCTCGTCTTCAACGGAGCCGCCGTGGAGAAGACGACTCTATCCTTCTCTTTCACTATGCCGGAGAGAAGGAGAAGAAGAAGATAACTCTAATACCAAAAACTTTGGCATGGAAACACTAACCCTAATGACTCGATCTACTGGAGAAACTTATTAAATCCAATGAATCTCCACTCCCTTCAACCCCCGACGAGATGCCGATTAAAATCAATGAATCTCCACTCTCTTCAACCCCCGACGAGATGCCAGAGGGGAAGGGAGGGGGATCAGTAGTGGTGGACGGTGGAGGGGCGGGGCGGCGACGGCGGCCTTTCTCCCTACAGAGGCAAATGCGATCTAAACCCGGGCTAGCGACTTTCTTTTTGGGACGAAGGAAGTACACCTTTTTCATGAGTTTTTTTCTTTCTTCTCTCCCATGTACTGAGCTCTTTTTTCTTTCTTATACCTCCTGCTCTCACAAAGATGGTGGAAATAGATGAAGCTAGTGTTTTTAGCTTCACCTATTTTCAGTGAGAGAAGAAAAAAATAGCTCTTATAAATGGTGAATATGTCAGAGAATCTAGAGTTTGTGTCAAACGAGACCTTAGCTAGTAAAAAAACACTCCACAAGTTTTTCGAGATCACAGTTGTTGGGGTATGTGTGTATTAAGGCCTATAAGGCCCATGTATGACTCTTATATTGCTACCCTTCTAGGGTTAGCCCAATAATCTAATGACAGAATTCTAGTATGGTATCAAGCTAGGGTTTCCTCTCTCTCTTCCCTCCCTCCCTCTCCAGCCGCCGCCGGCAGCCGCTGCTGCCATTGCGGGCGGCCCTCCCCCACCCCCTCCTCCCTCCTACTTCCACTCCTTCCCTCCCCTCCCATCCACATGGGCGCAGATCGCCGGCTCGTGTCCCTGCTCGCCTGCACATGCTGGGGCTCCCGCCGCCGCCGTGTCCCTGCTCGCCAGGGCAGGCGGGGGCGCCACCACCGTTGGTGGAGGAGGCGCGACCCCAGTCGCCGTAAAAAGCTCCATAAAAATCCAAGTCCATAAAATAAGTACTCCCTCTGTACTCGTTAAACATGTCATTTCTGTACTCATAAAACATGTCATTTAGCATATGATTGGGATTACAAAGAAATGATTAATTAAGGGATTTCCTCTCTGCCTCTATTAAATAGGTCTGCGGTTCATTTCGGCATGGCTCAGACGGCTACAGCAGTAGGGCAGGAGCCCGCAGTCGTGAGGGAATTGTAGCTACAGCAGTAGGGCAGGAGCCCGCAGTCGTGACTCGTGAGGGGATTGTAATTTTAAACAAAGGTGTTGAGGGGGAGATGTTTACATCAAGGACGGCTCTCCTGTCGAGCACATCCGGCTTTCCCAAATATGACAAAAGGTAATGCTAGCCTAGCGAACTATTTTTTAAAAAACAAAGGTGTTGAGGCGGAGATGTTTACATCAAGGAAGGCTCTTCTGCCAAGCACATCCTGCTTTCCCAAATATGACAAAGGTAATGGTAGCCTAGCGAACTATTTTTTATTTCATTGTCATTATACAAGTATGAGTCAACATCATTTTGAACCACCACGGCTTAAACATTGCAGCCGATCCCCGGTCCCGAATAACGAATGTTTCGCTAAACGTTTGGAAGAAGAGTTAAACGAATGTACAGAACTCGAATCATCTGTGCCAAGATTCGACGAGCACCGCTATGTGCAGAGCTCAGCATCATGCACAGCACAGAATCATTTAACTTGCGCATCATCTGGAACCCAATGGATATTCAGTGAATCAGTATACTCGCCAGTGGGAGCAGCTCAGATCTTTTGTTCTTCCAAAGATTCATTTCCTCCTCTCTGCACTAATAGTAAGGCGTTCAAAACTCCTCATAGTGGGATCATCATGGCCGATTCTTCCAGGTTTTGGAAATGATGAGGTCCTGCCCTCAAGTCCAGTTGACTGGTGAAGCCTTTGATTAGTTGACGGACGGCTGCTGCTGCTGGTGGTCGGGACTAGGTGGCTACTGCGATTTGGGTCACTGGGATCTCCAGAACCTCGGCTGCTTGACAGGAGAGCCTTCCTTGATGTGCTTCCATTCCGAGATGATGAATGCCTTCTTTTATCTGAATCAACAGCCTGGAATAGATGGTGAAAAATGTTGTGCAATGAGATCTTTAGTCATCACCATGGGATTGTAAATAAATTCATGGCCCTGAACATGATTAAAGACAGAAGAACAAATGATTTCATGTATTACTTCAATCACTCACATTATCTGATGACTAGAGCTATATCAATATTTTTAAGGCAACAAACGAAAATATGTTAGGTATTATTTTCCCAACCCAAAAAAATCATATTGGCCATCTCATGCCCACATCCATGAGTACAAGCCACCAGACTCTTCCAACAAACATAAGAAATACATGGTCTCACTTATCGACTAAACATGAGGTTTGCATGACAAGTACATGCATGATCATCAATTCACCAAGTATCCAGAATAAATAACAATAGAATTTGATTGAGAGTTCTCACCATCTTGGATGCCATAAGGGAATCCAACAGAGTTCTGTGCTTTGTGTGTTCTCCATAATGACCAGAACCAGAGCCAGTTCTTCTAGCAAATGCATCAGCAGGACCAGTGAATCTTTCCGGAACATCATGTCTTGCTGTTAAAGAGAGAATACGGGAATTTGAGGCTCCAGGTTTCCACCTTGCTTATTTCCTAAATGTAAGATTTCAATGTGAGCGCAACTGACAAACCTGCAGCTCGTTCAGCCCGATCCACAGATGGTCCCACCAACCCACCTGTCTTCCCGCTCAGCTGGCAGTGGTGTGAAAAATGGTACAAATTTAGCACAGTGAAACTAGCAAGTAACAATACTGGTAATTTTCAGAAAAGGAACAAACATACCCGCAATCTGTTATTGTCCGCAGCTTGCTTTGATACAGTCCAATCAAATATATAATCAAGCTGATAACCTGCAAGCATCGAAAACAAACCATGTGAGCAATATGAAGATGAGCAAATTACAAGTCAGTAATGTTAGTAGACAATGAATTCCCGGATACCTTCACGGATGAATAAATCCCGGAAGAGTTTCTTCAAATAGCTATAGTCTGGCTTATCTTCAAATCGCAAAGAGCGGCAATAATGGAAGTATGTAATGAATTCTGATGGATAAGATTTACAAAGGACCTGCACAAACAATGAAAACATGGTCAAGAAGATTATATTACAATCCAATCAAACGATAAATGAAGCTTGCCACAAGAATTGTATCTGTGGGAACAATTCAATTACCTCAATTGAGGTTAGCATTTTCTTCTCACTAATTTTGTCATACTTTTGTTTTTTCGTTCCAGCTTTCAGGCCTTGCCAGGGAAGGCTGAGAAGACAAGCATTCAGGAATATATATTGTCACAAGCGAAAAGGTAATTTGAATACTAGAAAGCAAGTGATT
Organism: Microstegium vimineum; assembly: GCA_022036555.1. Taxonomy (NCBI): domain Eukaryota; kingdom Viridiplantae; phylum Streptophyta; class Magnoliopsida; order Poales; family Poaceae; genus Microstegium; species Microstegium vimineum. Next base: position 5,444,532 of record CM039121.1, read on the forward strand.
CTCACCTTCCTCTTAAGAAGTACATCAGCACGTAACCAAGAGACTCTAAGTCGTCCCTCCTACTTTGTTCTGTAGAGAAAAGCAGCAATAACACACACCAACAGTCAAAATAACACAGCAGGATATAGTTAACCAAAGGTTACGAAACAAATGTATATTAGACGGCTGGTGAATTTTGGACGAGTGACATTTTCTGTTCATTGGCAAGGCACAAATTTTAGGGTTTCAGAAGTGTAGGCAGTGGGCTGGCACAATGGTAGAATCTCTCCACATGTGGCCTGGAGGTTTTGGTTTCAAATCAGCCTCCTTGCTGATCACCTTGTGTGGGAGCTAGTACTGGGTACACATCTATTACTACCACCGTCCATAATATAGGGTATGTTTGGATCCCCTTGGCAAATTGGCAAATTGGCAAAAGAGCAAAAGAATTGCTACTTTTTGGCAAATGGATCCAAACATGCAAGGCAAAAAATAGCAAAAGAGCAAAAATTTGCCATTTGCCATTTGCCACTTTGGAGTGGCAAATAAAGGCAAATAAAAAATCCTCCCACTCATACCCCTCCCTCCTATGCATGACATGTGAATGAGAGTGCATTTATTAGGGGTATAATTGTCTTTATATGTGCCATTTGCCATTTGCCAATGGATCCAAACATGCCCATAAGACGTTTTTTCCTTTTGTTAGAACAAGGCTTTGACCATCAATCACTCTATTAATGCCATTATGTAATAAAAATCATAACCATAAGTAAAAACCTTTTGAGTATAAGGATCTAATAACATAAATTTTAAAAAATTATTGTACTAATATAATAATTGTTGGTCAAAGGCTCGTCCCAATGAAACGTGTGCCTTATATTGTGTGACAGAAGCATTAATGCCTTTTTATATTTTATGAGTTTTCCTCTTTGTTGGGTCTCTCATCTCTAGCTGTCATGGGCAGCCAACAGGCTGCCGGACGCGGTTGTCCTAGTTGGGCCTTAAGCCCATTAGTGTTAATTAGTGTCTTTCTTAGTTATTTAATTATATTAGAGGAAATAGGAATAGTACCATATTGTCTAGGCACAAGAGGTGTTAGTCCTATGTACCATTTATAATCAGCCCATGAGGCACAATAGAGATCAAGCAATGAATTATGAAGAAACAATCTAGTCCCCCTCAATCTCTCTAAGCTCTAGGCAAAGCATAAGGCCTCAAGCTCTAGGCAAAGCATAAGGCCTAATTATCCCTATTTATCCCAATATCCATCCATTTACATAACATCTGGTATCAGTAGCCTTTCGATCCTCTATCAACAAAAAAAAAAAAAAAAAAAACCAATCCCGATCGGCCGCCGCCACCGGCCAGCCGCCGCCAATCCTCTCCAGCCGCCGTGCCTCCTTTCGCTTTCCCCCTCGCGCGTCCGCTGCCCTAGCCGCCGCCGCTGCCCTGCGCACGCGCGCCCAGCAGCGGCCTGCGCTGCTGCCCTAGCGGCCAGCAGCCTCCACCTGCCGCGCCGCCGCCGCCTCCCGCCACCAGCCGCCGCGCCACCACAACCGCCGTGCGCCGCCCCTCCACCACCGCAGCCGCCCTCCACCCGCAGCCTCGATCCAGATCGACACCCGCCCCACCACCTGCATCGCCGCGCCGTTCCCCTGCGGGCCCCTAGACGGCTTCGCTCTGCGCCGTCAGCGCGGCCCTTCGCGCCGCCGCCATCAGCCGCCGCCTCATCGATCCAGACCGCCGGGCCGCCCCATCGTTCTTCCGCGGGGTTCCGTCGTCGAACCCGTCGGCGCATTGTCTGTGCACGCGAGTTCTCGCGCCGCCACCACCACGCGCCCGGCGGGTTCCCCCCCCCCCCCCCCCCCCCCCCCCTCCCTCGCCGGTTTCACTCCGCGCCGTCAGCGCGGTTCTTCGCGCCGTCCACGGGCCCTCCGTCGCGTCGTCCGCGCGACCCCCCCGCGCGTGGGTCTTCTGCGCGCCGCCGCCGGTCTTCTACACGCAGCCACGCGCCACCTCCATCGAGCAGCCGCATCCAGCCACCGCCCCGGCCCCTCGATGGATTTCCCTCAGTTTGATGGAACCTCCGATCCGGCGGCCTTCGTCAACACCTGCGAGCTCTACTTCCGCCGAGAGGGCATCATGGTGGAAGAACAGGTATGGCTGGCTTCCCGCAAGCTGGCAGGTGACGCCTGAGTTTGGTTCCTCCAAGTCCAGGAGGACGAAGGTACCCCGGCGTGGCGTCGCTTCACCGAGCTCCTGCGCCTGCGCTTCACACCGACTCCAGGCCCCGACCTTCACACTCGGGTGGCTCTTCGCATCGACAACAGCCTGCGCCTCCTTGCTAAGGTGTCCACACTATTGGCGCGGCTCGAGGCGAAGGACAAGGAGGACCGTGAACGCCGGGCGGCGGTACGCCTCCAGGCAGCAGCACGGGGACTCCTGGCACGCCGCAGCGCACAGGCTCTTCGGGCCACAAAAGCGTCGAAGGAGCAAGCAACGGTGCGCCTCCAGGCAGCAGTGCGAGGATTGCTTGTCCGTCGCTTGATGCGGCAGGTGCGCATGCTCCTCAGCTCGTCGCTGTCGCGGCCTGCTGCTCCAATTGCAATGGAGGTCCAAGTATGGGCACTCCCCTTGCAGCAAACTCGCAGTACCGTCCAGCATCAGGCATCCAAGGCTATGGGCGTCGCATTCACCCTTGTTCCTGCGGTGGTGCTAGCCTCATCCAACATAACGGGCTGCTTCAAACTCCACCCTTCAGTTCTCATGGCGCCAGCAGAGGCGCTCTTCCCATGGGATCCAGGAGGATATAGTTGTATTTTAGTCTTAAATAAAAATGGTAAGCCGAGATGTACAAGGTTTTACCCTAGGTCGCGTCAAATAAGCCTGCGGCAACTTTCCAGCTCGAGGACGAGCTGGGTCTCCAAGGGCGGGGGAGATGTCATGGGCAGCCAACAGGCTGCCGGACGCGGTTGTCCTAGTTGGGCCTTAAGCCCATTAGTGTTAATTAGTGTCTTTCTTAGTTATTTAATTATATTAGAGGAAATAGGAATAGTACCATATTGTCTAGGCACAAGAGGTGTTAGTCCTATGTACCATTTATAATCAGCCCATGAGGCACAATAGAGATCAAGCAATGAATTATGAAGAAACAATCTAGTCCCCCTCAATCTCTCTAAGCTCTAGGCAAAGCATAAGGCCTCAAGCTCTAGGCAAAGCATAAGGCCTAATTATCCCTATTTATCCCAATATCCATCCATTTACATAACACTAGCCTACCCCAACTTCGGTTGGGACTAAAAGACTCTGTTTTGTACTAGATTGTACCCATAAAAACTAAAACCTGCTTCTCTGTATTATTAAACTTTATTTTAACATCTTAGTAACACCTCTTAATAACAGATAGTGATACTCACCTACTCCAAGATGGGTGTTTACACTAGCATATCGTGCTGTTCCTGTGAGGTTTTTGTTCTCCCTACAGTAACAACAAAGAAAAACATATAAGCGTCCAACCTGTATCCCAAGTTGTAACAGAAAAAACTCTAGCAAAGATACATGAGACTAGTAGGGCTCTATAGCCCCTTTCTTTCTTCTTAATATAATGAAGTGCAGCTCTCCTGCGTTTTCGAGAAAAAAAAATAATGAAATAAGTAATCACCTATGATAATTAGTCTTTTTCTTACAATGGTAGTATGGTACTAATAATATGCAACACGTGACCCAGTTCTTTCTTAAAACTGCAATGATGATCTTTAAAATGGTCGTGCATTTTCCATTTTTAGGGTGGGCGTTCAGGAGAGAGAGGGGGGGGGGGGGGGGGGGGGGGGGGGGGGGACGTTGCATGGAGTTTTAAATCTAGAAAAGACAACTCAGTTTAAAATCATTCAGATTTTATTGAACAGCGACCCAGTTAATATTACTCAGATTTTATTGAACAGCAACCAGTTAAGATTTCAGGTAGATTGCATGGAATGCCAGTAGAAATATAGCTTTTGGAACCAATACATTCAGTAGCGGATATCAACCCATGTTATGTTCCAAGCACAGTAACACAAATTCTTAAGCAAGTTTCAATTAGTTAATTATTAAACAGACATGCACAACCAAGCTGTTAACTAAAATAGGCAAAACAATGCATCCGTCAAACAGAATATAATAAGTGAAGATTATCCCAAAGGTTGCTTCTATAGGGTTTGGAAACTAGTGTTTGATACTAAGCAAATACCAAGTACCATGCTAGAAACGTTCCAGGTCTAAAGAGAAATTGTTTCATAGAAATCATAAGAACGGTTTCTGATTACCTGTATGGTATGTGTCTATGAGTTTGGAGGTCTCGGTACTTCTTCGCAAGGCCATAGTCAATGACATAAACCTGTAAAGAGTGTACTCAATTTTTTAAGCAGTTGTACCTTTGCTGGTAGTAAACACATGGTATATATCAATCATTTAAAAAACACACTTGTTTCTTGGTAGTAGTTGCAGGAAATATACATGGCAGCAGTTTGGATGCAGATATTATCTCATAAAAGTTAGCATAGCTAGAGTAACCTTCAATGCACAATAAGAACTTTTTCGTCCTTCCAAAGACTTCATATGTTATAAATATCATATATTAACAAAACATATTCAAGCTGCAGCCATTCAAATCCATAGACATCAATTAAAGTAGCTTCTCAGTTGCAGTAAATATTGTAACAACAAATATAAAGTCTGGACTAATTCAGTCATCATGATCTAGAAGTGGCCTGATTGTTATCAATAGCAGGTCGTGGCATTTAGCAATTTGTCTCAAACAGCTAATCGCCGGCTAAATTTGGCTACGGAGACTAAATTGTACACGGCAGCAAATAACTAGACCCTCCACAGAAAGTATATCCTGAGATAGCTTGAGCTATAGTGGGAGATTTAAAAGTTAAAACCCTGCCTGTGACGGCAGCTATGCAGAGAACAGTCTATGGCCATTGTGCTTGAATTTTAGCCCGACTTGTGAGCTATGACTGGAAGACTCAAACCAGCCACAACAAAAGTTTTATCAGTAAAATGCTCATGACTGGCACCAACCTGACTTGCTTTACGGCCTAAGCCCATGAGGAAGTTGTCTGGCTTGATATCACGATGAAGAAACCCCTCGTGTGCATATACTCTACCCTGGCTATCTGTATGAAAACAACAGGAAGACAATAACTTGGCAAAACATCTACCAAATAAAATTCAAGAATTGAGAAATAGTACCATCAATTTTAAAGGTATGTTGCCATACAGGCAACAAAAGCTAAATAATAAAATGATGACCCGCAGAAGAAACTAACCATCTGATCAGCTAGCATAAGTACTGTTTTAAGAGAGAACTTTCTGTTGCAGAAGTTGAACAAGTCTTCGAGACTTGGACCAAGAAGATCAATCACCATGACATTGTACTCCCCCTCCACTCCAAACCATTTCAAATGAGGAATTCCAGCTGAAGTTTGGAAAAGAAATATATTAAATCAGTGCAAGCATATGAAGCAAGTGACGTATGTCCTTGTATTAGTACTTACTTCCCCCTTGGAGAAGCATGTATAGTTTCGACTCATAATGAAGCTGAGGATGCCTTGATTTTACAGATTCCTGGTAAACATGAGATAAAGGGAAATGGTCAGGTTACCATGTCTTGAGGCTGAAAGGGGCCAAGACTTAAGACTGAGACATCATATTGCTTGAAAATGGCTAACCTCATTCTGTCTAATATGTTAAGGCTACAAAGCCATTACATACAGAACAATTATAACCTAAATAACCACCCCACCCCTTTTTTTTGCTTCAGTTAATTCATAATCCATGTTATATATACTGGATAAAATGGAAAATTTAAAATTTTCTTATCATGGACCACCAGAAATAAACTTTCTGCAAGTGCTTTTCTCATATGCTCAAAATGGCACTATGAAAATATGACTTGTTATTTTGTTAAAAAAAAATAGGTGCTGTTTTACAGTCAGATTAATGAAAGGTGACAGAACAAAGATTGGAACTGGATCCACAGGTCAATTCGCATGGACAACCAAGAAAAGGTTTGAAAGTCTTGTTATTAGTAATGTATAAAAATATAACTCGGAACCACACCAGTTTTTTTGAAAGCAATTACATGCAGAACACTATTTATTTTCATAATTATGTCATGCCACAATCTACGCAAGAATTCTTCATGAAACCGTTTCTAGCAATGGTTGACCAAAGATACGTTTGCATATGGAACAAACTAATGCCAAATGTCAGGCATATACTTCCACGAGAGAGAAAAATGGTCCACGGACAGTATCAGATTATCTCATACCAACTTGATAGCCACCTCCTCGCCGCTCTGTACGTTGACGCCTGCAGCCAAAAAAAAAAAAACAGCGCATCAGCAACAAACGCGGAACGACGAGCAAAACAAAACAGCGGCGCGTAGGAACCCGCAGAGAGGCGTGAGAGATTCAATCAAGAACCCGGCAAGGCGCGTACCGAGATAGAGCTCCCCGAAAGATCCGCTCCCGATCTTCTTCCCAAGCTTAAACTTCCCTCCGATCACGTGGTCCATTCCGGCAACCCCGACGCACGACTCACCCGGCCAACAACCGCCCCGCAGATCGTCCCCCTCCGATGGGGAGCGCTCACATTGCCCGTCCGCAGCAAGATTCGAGCCCGGAACGCCCGGGAACAAGGGTTTCCCCGGATCTCCCAACCCAAGGTTAGATTCCGCGTCGAGAACCGACACCTGCGACGGAGCAGCCAAGGCCGACCGGCGGACGGGCGGGCGGCGGCGAGGCGGGTCGAATCGGCGAGCGAACTCGGAGATTTCGGGTGGGATTCGGTGCCTGGGGCGAGGGACCCGCGTCTCTGATTTCCGGGGGATTTTAATTTCGGGTGGTGGGATGGGGGGCGCTCGTTAATAGAGAGAGAGCGTGGAGGGGGGATGGGTGGGACGCGGAAATTGTGGGAAACGGACGGGGGGCTGGACAACGGATAGGAGCGATAGGGGAGGGGAGCACGGCGATGCGTTCCCGTTTCTTTGTGCCTGCGGTCTCCATTTTTCCTGATGCTTGTTTGCTTGTCTGTTGCCTTTTGCCCCGGTTTTAGTTGCGTGTGGTTTTTGTGCTTTAAAATGGTTCTTTCTTTAGGCCCCGTTTAGATGGAACTCAATAACCAAAAATTTTCAAGATTCCCCGTCACATCTAATCTTGCGGCACATGTATGGAGTACTAAACATAGACGAAAAAAAAACTAATTACACAGTTGATCGAGAAATTGCGAGACGAAACTTTCGAACCTAATTAGTCTATAATTGGACAATTTTTACCAAATAACAACAAAAGTGTTACAGTAGTCAAAAGCCAAAAAAATTTGGATCTATACGCGCCCTTACGTAGATACTAGTTTTTGTGACATACGGAAATCGTGAATGTCCATTCAAAGTGTACATGTACGTTCTCGTTAAAAAAATTGTTAGCGTCCGCACGCAGGGCTGTCCGCACGTCCGATCGGGAAAGCCCGTTCGTTTGGCAGGATTATTCACTGCTGGCTGATTTCTTGTGAGAGAAAAACACTGTTCCGGCTGGATTTAAGTCGGCTGAAAAGCCAAGCGAACAGGCTGAAAATTAGTCATGGATGGTGCTCTCCGGCCTGCGTGTCACTCATCCTGGGCACTCAGTTAACTGAAATCAATCGGTTTGGTTCTTCAATTCCTGACACAAATTCGGTTCCTTAGAAATAGGAACCGATCGGTTTTTTTACAATACATGGAACCGAGCAAATTTGGTTTCGGATAGTTCAGTTCGGTTCCGGTTCCAACCGAAGTAACCGTAGATTTATACATACAACAAAAAATAATTAAAAAAATAGAAAAGAAATATGACGGTGTGAGGCTGTGAGGCAATGTCATCTATGTTTTATATCAAGGGTTAAAGTGGTATTAGATCTAAATTATAAGGTTTACTGGGATTGTTTGTGGATTTTGGTTATTTCAGTTAGTTCAGTTAACCGAGCACAGGAACCGAAATTTGATCGGTTAGTTCGGTTCCTGAGAACTGAGAACCGAACACCTAATCGAAATTTTCGGTTCGGTTATTGCGGTTTCGGTTCCGATTAGTTCAGTTCGGTTCTCGGTTTTCGGCTTTTCATGCCCAGACTTGTCACGCATGCGGTTTGTATCTATCATGCTTTGGGGACTGTATGGGACTATGGGTTCACATTTGCGTGGGACCACCCGAGCCCATTCCCATTCCACGTGGCCGCATGCACTTAGCAACACCAGTAGGGGCGCGGTGACCCACGGCAGCACGGTGACTCACCATGACGCTATGCTGCCTCGAGATCTATTTTGAAAATATTCAAACGCATTTATAACGTACGTTTGAAATAGATAAAATATTTGAAACATGTGTATCGTCATAGCAGCATGTGTCAAAATTAACTTTTAAAAATATAGATAAAACACTTGCAATATACATATAAAACACATTAAACACTAAAAAAATATACGCTTGCAACATGAATGTTATGTAATATCTAGATATACTTTTACAATATTAAGATGAAACACTTAAAACATACGTTTGAAAAATCTGAAACATTTAAAATTTAAAATATATAGTTGTAACATACGTATATAATCAGTGTAACATATGCAACATTCAGATAAAACACTTAGAACACATGCATCTGAAACACCTAAAACACGGCAGCGACTACGCCCACCGTCGCAGCCTACCTAATGATGAATTGCAGTAAGCAGTAAGTCGTTGTCGTCATCCCAAGAAGTCGTTGTCTAGACGGTTGGATGTCCTGTATGGAGTATTTTCGAGAAAAAAAAAGAACGACTAGGCATTCATTGAAGTTGAGTGCATGTTTCGAACATACAAATTTCATGAAAATAAATGTTCATTAAGATTTAGGACATGTTTTGAACATACAAATTTCATGAAAATTATGTAAAAATTTTATAAAATTCAATTCATTATCATACAATAAACAATAGAAAATTTATCGCGTTCCAAATATATGTTAGTCTAAAAGCTTCTGGAACCCGATAGTATAGCTAGGAGCCTCATCCTCCACATCGTTACCGAGCATCTAAATCATCATAGATCTCCCCGTATGGGTACCAAAGCCTCATATGACATAAGGTCATTCTCAATGGAGATTTCATGTTCCAATTTTTAACACATTTATTTTAGAAACAATGTAGAGTTTCATCCATTTAACTCTCTCTACTCTCATAAAACTTTACTATCTCTCTCCATCAATACGTTGTTATAACGTTATATTTAATGTCCATAAAACTTTGATAAAAATCCATTAAAACTAGTCTAAAACTTTTCTCGTCGCAGTTTAACACCATCCCGGAGAAAAGTGGACGGAATGACATGGACGATAAAAATGTTTCGGACGACATTTATGATTGTTCGAACTTTTTAGGGTCTTGTAAAAAATTATAATAGTTTATAATGGCATACAAGGAAAACTCTCGAAAAATTGCTACCACTAGTTGTGACACCGACGTTTGACAGACCTCCGTTCCCGACGTCTCTTGCTAGGAGTGAATTCCAATTGAACAAGCATAGGCATTTTGATGACACTGAGATTTAATGCATTTGCTCAATGTTACTTTCATGAGGCATATCATTTCTTAGTTTCTTACTCACGCGTTGGTGGATTGTTTGCTAATTTAAAATCTTTAAACATCACTCTTTGCAAGTCTGTAGGCAGAAAAAAAAATGGAGAAAAATTGTTAGGGATATGTGTTCCGAAGCTCCATCCAACCCTCTCTTGCTTTCACCTCTGGCTCCGCCACTGGTCATACCGCATACGTGTCATGAGTTCATGACTCATGAGTGGCAAAGCAACATTGGTTTAAGCTACTTCGCAGCCGGCTGCTACTCGGCTGCCGTTAAAAGCAGCACACTGCTGCAGTTAAAATCTTCTCACAATTTATTACTATACAGGAAACAGCAGCCGGCTGCAGAGTAATGTTGCGTAAACGAACAAGCTTGTACGTGTACGGTAACTAGTAATAACCGAAATAACAGAGGATCAGCTCGGCGGGAACCAGGCTCAGAACTCTCAGTTTGTACGTTGCAACCCCCGCCGTCCATTTTGCCCACCCATCAGCTCCAGACTTTTGTAACAAGCTCCCAGCACGCACGGTCCCGAAGCCGTCGGGCGGGGGCCGGGGCCTGCCGCGCGCCTACCCGTGCCAGATGAGGTCGCCATCAAGGTGGCAAGGCAGGTCCCAGTATTCTAGAACCACGGCCGGCCGTGCCAGATGCCGGCGTCAGACGACAAGTGTTTGGATTAGACAAGGTACTGCTACTCTACATGTCTGTATCACCCCCTTTCAATTCAGTTAATGTAGTAGTTGCTATTGTTTAATCAATGCTAATAACAAACTGACATATCCAGAGATAACAAACAGATTGCCAAAGAGTGACAAAGTCCATCGAAGATTACCACTCGGCTCCGGACCTCCGGTGCACGTCGCTGTTGCCGTGTGTGCCCTGTGCCGTAGTAGAGACGTAGAGGCAGCGGCACTGAACGAGGTGACCTGAACCTCCACGCTGTGCTATGCTATTATAAAAGCCTCGGTGCCTCCACTGTGCTTGTCCACTTCCCTCAAGCTCAGCCGCAGCCCACGGTGGAAACACAACGCCAGACAGTCGTAGTCACCAGCTGGAGGCCGCCATGGGCAACAAGCGCGGACACCCTCTCCTGAGGGGAGAAGGCGCGAAGAGGGAGCAGTACACCCACGGGTTCTCAGCGTCCCAGATGGCCGCGCTCACGGCCCTCTGCGGCGCGCTGGTGCCGTCCCTGCCGCCAGACCGCCGGCGGAACGACGGTCCGGACGGCGGGCGCGGCGGTGACGGCTTCGGCAACAACAACAACAAGGTCGTGGAGGAGTTCCTGCTCGCGTCGGCCGCCGACCCGCCCGTGCCCGCCGAGGTGGCGGAGCTGATGTCGCGCAAGTGCCTCCCCGAGGCGCAGGCGCTGGTGCGCACGGTGCTGTGGCTGCTGGGCACGCGGCTCGGCTCGCTGGCGCTGTGCGGGAGCCCGTGCTGCCTGTCGTGGCGGTTCCCGTTCGTGCGGCGGTTCGATGAGCTGCCCCTGGAGCAGCGGGAGGCCGCGCTCCGGCGGTGGAGCCGCCAGACCCTGCTCCCGCCGCTGCGCATGTTCTTCCTCCTCACCAAGGTCTTCTGCCTCTACGCCTTCTACTCCTGGGTAAGCAACCCCTGCAGCTGCTTCCAACCAATCATTCTACTAGCTAGTGGTCCGCCGGCGCCGCGGTGGAAACACACGGGCCTTCGCGTCGGCTAGCCTCTGCCTGCCTGTGACTGTGATGCTGTCCGTCCGGCTCCGGCGTCCGCTAGCTAGCTGCACTACTGTAGCATACTAGTAGCATCGAGCACGGGATTAACCGGCCCGGCCCACCGCCCACCGATCGATGAGGCTAGCCCATGCCGCATGTGCATGTGCGTGTGCGTGCGTGCGTGCTTGAGTGGCGACGCCAGTGGCTGCACGTCTAATGATTTAGCCAGCTGAGGCTAATACGTGCCATGTCATAGTATAAACTTAGCAACATACGTATAGTCTAGTACTAGTACATGTGTGTACACGGGATTGGTAGGGGGCAGCAAAGCGTTCACCCTGGCGAAGAGACAAGTGTCGGCTCTCTTCTATTTTCTTCTTCCTCTACATAGGATTCATCTGACGTGGAGTGTCTTTCCGGCGGCTGAGTCAGCCTCACTGTACATGCTGCGCTGCGAATCTGTGGCGCTGGCCCTGGCCGCGCGCTGGCGCTGCATCTGCATGTGCACGGCCAAGGACCACAGGCAGGTCCGCGGTCTGCGCCTCTGTCACTCACAGTCACAGATCGTCGTGGTGGATTCGTCGATCCACACTCGACCACGTCCATATAAAAACGTACGTTGACGATGAGGAGGCGGATCTACGGCGGGTTGCTCAGTAGTAGCTGTCCTTCCTCCTTCGACTGACTTTTAACACCGGTCTGTCTGCTCACTTCACTTCATCGCTACGGACTGTGGTACAATCATGTGACCAACTACTGGTTCTGTTGATTAGTCGCCAGCAAGGAGAAAAATGGAAGAAGAAAAATAGAGCCGTCTAGAGTCGAAGCAGATGAAGGGGATTAGGGAAGGATTAGATTGTGCTTTTTTTCCTTGATTGACAATGACAACTTCTTTTTTATCTTTGAACCATATTGATAATGACAACTTGGAAAGGAACATGCTTTTAGTGAACGCAAGCAAGAATTGTAAGAGCAATGATGATATCAGCTGATTAACGAACCCTGACAAGGACGCATCACGCATAATACGTTAATGTTCCATGATATGCTGTTTTTGTTTTTTTAATCCTTATTATGTTTTTGTGTGTGTACTTGCATGCCCTGCAGACCGATGAGAACTCAAAGAATCCGCACTGGCGCGCGATCGGGTACAGCCCGCCCCTGGCCGACGACGAGCCGGCGCCGGCGGAATCGAAGCGTCCCCTCGACGACGGCGTCGTGGAGACGACCAAGGAGACCGACGCGTCCCTCCCAGCGTTGCTAGCCGAGAAGGGCCTCACGGTGTCCGACGACGCGGCGCGGAACGTGTGCAGCGTCGAGTGCGACGTCGTCATCGTCGGTTCCGGCAGCGGCGGGGGCGTGGCGGCAGCGGTGCTGGCGGGGGCGGGGCACAAGGTGGTGGTCATCGAGAAGGGGAACTACTTCACGGCGCGGGATTACACGGCCGTGGAGGCGCCGTCGATGGAGCAGCTGTACGAGGGCGGAGGGTTCGTCAGCACGCTCAGCGGCAGCGCGCTGCTCCTGGCGGGCTCGGCGGTCGGCGGCGGCACGGCGGTCAACTGGTCAGCCTGCATCAAGACCCCCGACGACGTGCGCGGGGAGTGGGCGCGCGAGCAGGGGCTCCCGTTGTTCGCCACCGACGAGTACGCCGCCGCCATGGACAAGGTGTTCGAGCGGCTCGGCGTCACGGCCGGGTGCGCCGAGGAGGGGCTCCAGAACAAGGTCCTCCGCAAAGGGTGCGAGAAGCTCGGGTACAGGGTGGAGTCGGTGTCGAGGAACTCGTCGGAGGGGCACTACTGCGGCAGCTGCGGTTTCGGCTGCCGCGCCGGCGACAAGCAAGGCACGGACCGTACGTGGCTGGTCGACGCGGTGCGCCGTGGCGCGGTGATCCTGACGGGGTGCAAGGCCGAGAAGCTGCTGCTCGAGCGTACGACCGGCACTGGCGGCGGCAGGGCGAAGCGATGCGTCGGCGTGGTGGCGAGGAGCACCAACCCGGCGGTCACCAGGACGCTGGAGGTGCGCGCCAGGGCGACCGTCTCGGCGTGCGGGTCGCTCCTGACGCCGGTGCTGCTGCGCGGGAGCGGGCTCAGCAACCGGCACATCGGCAAGAACCTCCACCTCCACCCGACGGCGCTGGTGTGGGGCTACTTCCCGGACACCATGCCGGAGCTCAAGGGCAAGACGTACGAGGGCGGCATCATCACGTCCCTGCACAAGGTGGAAGGCGGCGCACCGGGCGGTCCGGCCCGCGCCATCCTCGAGACGCCGGCGGTGGGCGTGGCCGGCGCGGGGACGCAGCTCCCCTGGGTGTCCGGGAGCGACATGAAGGAGCGGATGCTCAGGTACGGCCGCACGGTGCACCTCTTCTCCATGGTGAGGGACCGCGGGTCCGGCACCGTGCACGGGGAGCGGCGGGTGGCGTACCGCCTGGACGCCACGGACCGGGAGGACATGCGCGAGGGCCTGCGCCGCGCGCTGCGCGTCCTGGCAGCGGCGGGCGCGGCGGAGATCGGCACCCACCGCAGCGACGGGCAGCGGTTCGCGTGCAGGGGCGCCACGGAGGCCGCGCTGGAGGAGTTCCTGGACGGCGTCGACGTCGTGCGCGGGCCGCAGTCCAAGGCCGAGGCCTGGAGCCTGTGCTGCACGGCGCACCAGATGGGGAGCTGCCGGATGGGCGCCACGCCCCGGGACGGCGCCGTGGACGCGCGCGGCGAGAGCTGGGAGGCCCACAGCCTGTACGTGTGCGACGGCAGCGTACTGCCCAGCGCCGTGGGTGTCAACCCCATGGTCACCATCCAGTCCGTCGCCTACTGCCTCGCCACGGGCATCGCCGAGTCGCTCAGGCGCGGCCCGGTCCCGGTCCCGGTTCCTGAAAAGATCTAGTGATACCGCCCTCGTGTTTCCGTATTGTTCTCATGGACTTGCTGCAGAATAGCTCTACAGTGATTCACTATTCGTGTCGTGGATAATAAGCAGGAGAAATGGAAATGAAACAGATTTATCCTTGACCTTGAATAATTTCGTAGAATGGGCGAAGGGAAGATATAGGTTTGGACTTTCGAACCGCGCCGGCGACGCCTAGCCCGTATGCCCATTGCTAAGGGTCTGTTTGGTTCGCGTACTGAATGCATACAACGTTGTCGTGTTTGGTTGGTTGGTTGTATCTACCTAACATGTTTGAATAGAGATATTGTTTGGTTGTCTGTACAAAGATATATTACATGACATAAAAATATTATTAAGTTATAATTATTATTTTTATTTTGTGCAAATACACTTTTAAAAGTTCTTACATAATCTAATTATGTCTTAAACATCCTTAAAACATATTAATTTCATTTAATATTCACTAATCATGTACTAATAGCATCATTAACCGGTTAACAGCTACACCGAGCGAGTCTGGCTGAGGAGGAACGTCCGATTCTCACGTTCCTCCAGAGCCTGGCTGAGGGGTGCGAGTTGCACGAGCAGAGCCAGGAAAACGCCCAGATCAGGCAACCAAACAACTCCACACTGCATCCCGCCAGCCTGGTTCAGACGGATGCAGCGAACCAAACAACCCCTAATATGTTTGGTTGTTGGCATTGGATTTGTCGACGAAATATGCATCGCAGTCTACCTAGTGGGTACCCTACGGTAGTAGATTGTAGGCGGAGGTGTGGCGACGGCGATCAAGCGTAACATAGAGAGCGTAGACACTGACGATTTTTACAGGTTCTGGCCGACAAGTCGCCGTAATACCCTACGTCATGTGTTTTGGTGGCTGGATTGATCTTCCGTATTAGGTTACAAGATCTGTAGATGATCAGAGAGAGGTTCCAAGAGAGTTTTTGAGGAGGGTCCCTGCTCGCCTTATATGGCCAGGGAGCAGAGTTACAATTTTCATATCCTAACAGATTACGATCGGTTCCTTATAGCAAGGGATCCGAGTCTATCTACTAGGATCTTCCATGGCGAGCAAGACTTCTTCGGAGTCCTTGGCGATCACGGCGGGCTGGTCGCGTGCCGCAAGGCCTCGTGGGCTGGGCTGTCTCCTGGTCGGCAGGCCCATAAGGTCCCTGGGGATATGCCGAGGTAATATCCCCAACAAGTCCCCGAGCACGTTGCATTCTTCTGACGAGCCCGCAACGTCATCCTAAGAGGTGTTCAGCTGGTCGCCATCATGCGGAGTGGTCGTCGTAGAGTCCCGACCAGCGTGGCTGGTCGAGGTGCTGCTCGGAGAAATCTCCCGACCAGGTCGATCTGGTCGAGAACGTCGTAGCTTGATGTGCGAGCTGGTCACCTTGGCGGATGTTGCGGCTGCTTGTTGGAAGAATGTGACGTGCTGAAGAAGAAAAACTTTTGAAAAGTCTTTCCCTAGTGAAGTGTACCCACTTAGGCTCTGCAAAAACAACACATGAAAAATAGCAGAGCTTTGTCGAGAAGAAAATTAGTACACTCACCGCAAGGTGAAGTGTACCCACTTAGTCCCCGAGCATGGTAGCAGGTGAAGTATGCATGTGGTGTCATGCTTTATAAAACGGTATATAAGGTGTGAAAATGAACATTGAAGCATGAGTTTTGTAAAAAACGACTGCAAATACCCGTAGTCCCCGAGCCTGAAATAAGAAACTGGAAGCTTCTTGTATCAGGATCATGTATGTAGAGAATAAAGAATCGAAATACTAGTTTAGTAATAACGACTGCGAATACCCGTAGTCCCCGAGCCTGATGGAAGGAGCTTGGAGAGATTCTTGCATCAGAGTCATTTAGTTTTTATTCGCAGTCTCCGGGCGTCAGTCCCCGGGTGTTGTCCTTATGGGCGCCGTTCTATGGTGCCCTGGCCGCAATCCCCGAGCGCCGCTCGGTGTGAAGCTGGACGAAGTCCCCGAGCCTGCTCGGGAATGCAACCAGCGCTCAAGTCGTGGTTGCTGGCAACGGAGTCCCCGAGCGTGTTTGTGCGTACAGCTCTGTCAACCTTGTCGACCAGGTTACTGTAGTTATCCTGCTGTTGCTGCATAAGAATGACAAGTTTGTTCGCCCAGTCCCCGGGACTGTAGCATTGTTGAAATTGCGAAGAAAATCATTAGCCGTAAATCGAGGAATTAACTTTAAGTAAATATGTGAGGAAAAGGAAGTAAATGGGCCGAAACAACCGGGCGGCCAGCGGCCCGAGTCACGACGCAGAAAGTGGGCGTGGCAGTTCCTTATTTGGTCGTCGCAGTTTCCCAAAAACCCTTGAATGGGAAGCGTTGCGCCCCTAGGTATAAAAGGAAAACAACGGCGGCGGCGGTTTTCGTTAGTGTTGCGGTAAGAAATTCTTCGTCTTCCGACACAATTTTCTCATCATTTCTTCCGTCACTATGCTGATTCATCCTCCGTCGTAGTCCTTGGCCGCTCTATTCGTCGGAGATGGCGCCGAAAAAGGGGGCAAATAGGAGGTCGGCGGCGGCGGTCAGGGGAGCTTCTGTGTCGCCGCCCACAAATGCTAGGGTTGAGGATTTGGTGATGCCTCCCTTGGCGGAGCATTGGACTCGGAGTACATTGAAGGAAGATGACATTAATACTCTTGTTTTCGGTGGTCTTCTCCCGAATAAGGAGGTCGGCGGGTGGCGGCCAGCATTCGGTGAGTCGTATCCGACACAGGACACTGGTGAGCTTGTGGTGTTCGAGCCTTTCTTCCGCTGTGGTTTCGGGGTTCCGGTTCATCCTTTCCTTCGTGGCCTTTTGCGGTATTATGACATTTCACTCTGCAGCCTGAATCCCAACTCGATTGTTCACATTGCGACGTTTATTCATATGTGTGAGGCGTTTATTGGGATCTATCCCCACTTTGATATGTTTCGATACTTCTTTCGTTTGAAGACAAATGGGAGCAAGTCACTTGGTGTTATTAGTTCAGTATACCTTCAACTCAGAGATGGTATGGCTAGGGAATACATCTCGATGCCGCTGCATTCCAAATTTGTGGGACACAAATCGAGGTGGTTTTATGTTCATCAGGAGGAGCCCTTCGCGCCATGCGATCCCTCGCTAGTGCCCACAGTTTTGGAGACCTAGTCGGAACTGCCATCCGAGGCTAAGTTGGATACTGTGAAGTTACTTCTGGAGCTGCTCGACCGCCGCACTCTTGATGGGGTGGTGGTAGCTTGTAGTTTCATCGCCAGGCGATGTCAGCCTTGCAAAGATAGGGAGCATCCAGCTTTTGAATATGCTGGCAAAGGTGACGGTACCCGGGAAGTGCCGGAGAATATTGAGAACGCTGTCGGTGAGAAGCGTCTGAACTATATCTTTGACCTGTCGAAGCATTCGCCGCCACCGCGTTCGAGGGAGGCTTTTTCTCTTCGTCCTCCTCCTCAAGTTTTGATCTATATTTTTTCTACGTTGTGTCGTTGTAGCTGGCGGTGTATTTATATGCCTGGGTTATGCAGGTTCATGGTGAAAACCGTGCTCACTATTTCGCCCTCTTGCCGACCCCTGGTGTGTTGCCAGAGTTTTGTACGCCCTTAGCGGGTGTTGATATTGGTGAACCCGGCGGATCTGGTCGTTCTGAGGATGTTGATGATGAGGATCTGGTCGGCGAAGGACTACCCCGTGTTGGGACGGCTGTTGCTGATCCGGAGCCTCTGAGGTCAGAGCCCTGGGTTGCGGATCCCCCGGGACTTGGTGATGGATTGGCCTCTTCAGGAGATCCTGAGGTTCCTTCCGGTTTTGCCGCAGAATTTGATGATGATCACGTGTCGCTGGCGTTTACCCATCGTTCAAAGAGGAGGAGGCGGGCTTCTGTCGTCATTGAAGATGATTTTGTGGAGCTGCCTCCCTCGCGGGAGGGTATTGTTGACGATGAAGATTCTGATTCTGGTCGAGGCGTCTTGATTTGTGTGGAGGTGAGTCGTCAGCTTCTTCCTCTTGTTGATTGGCCTCATACTTACCCTTGCTTTGCAGGCGTTGCTGAAAGCTAGTCGGGAACACAAGCTCCGTATCGTGTTTTTGGAGAAATCTTTGTGGGAGTCTCATGCGCGGACGCGTGAGTTGGAGAAGGCTCTTGCGGAGAAGGAATGTGACAACTTGAATCTGCGCGATCAGCTTTCACAGGCGAAGAAAGGTTGCTTCTGGTAATCTATGGAATACCTGGAGTTGTTGCTTTTGTGTTATACCCTTTAGTGTTTGTAGAACTGGCGGACGAAGTTATTGCCGGGCGTCATCGATTTTGGGGTCTTATTAAAGAGGTCAGACCGGTGATGGCCTGTTGAAAGGATCAAGATGCCCAAGAGGGGGGGAATTGGGCTCTTTTTAATTTCTAGACAAGAATTAAACCTATAAAGAGTCAATTAACCCCCTAGTGCCTACCGCTTGTGTGTCCTAGCTAGAAAGCGGTAGCAGGTCAATAGAAAGCGAAAACTTCCTACACAATTCTAGTATGAATTGAAAGAAAAGTGCGGAAAGTAATGCGGTAAGAAAGAGCTAGGGAAAGAGATGCTTGACATGGCGATGTTTTGCCGAGGTATCGAGGAGTCGACACTCCCCTATTCCTCGTTGGAGCACCTCGCAAGGTATAGCTCCCCCTCAATCCCGCGCAAGGGATGAGTGCTCTCCACGGGCTAATTCTTCGCCACTCCGGCTCGGTGAATCGCCCACAACCGATCACAACGTCGATGGAGAAGGGCCGCTAACAATCCTCCGACGATCACCTTCCTCCAAGCACCACCGGACCGTCTAGGTGATGGCGATCACCAAGAGTAACAAGCCTTGATCTTCGCTTCACTCACTCAAGCTTCACAACTAGAGGATGCACACTTGAACTCTTGGATGAACTAGAGGAGAGGATGGATGGATTCGCGAATCACTCTCTCACTCTAGGGCTCTTGCTCTCTTCCCAACCTTCTCAACAAACTCAGCAACTCAAATGAGCAAAGGCAAGGTGGGAAGGCAAGGGTTGGGCTATAAATAGCCCTCACACAAAAATGTCTCGGGCTGGAAAAAGCACAGCTTTTAAGTTGGCGACGGACGCTCCGTCGCATGCCCCAACGGCTAGTTCTGCACAAAGCTTGGGCGACGAACACTCCGACGTCTAGGCGACGGACGCTCCGTCACAAGCCCCAACGTCTAGCCTCTGCAAAACACACGTTAGCCATAATAATCGCTAATTGCCGTTAATCACCGAAACCAACTAGGACCATGATTCTTCAATCTCCCCCTTTTTGGTGATTGACGACAATAACTCCTCGAGTATGGATATAAGAGTGAAAAGTTAGGATTTTGGTGACTTGGAATGATTGAGCAAGGGTTAAAGAATTTGTAAAGAAGCATACTTGCTCACCCAAGACAAATCACAAACCATGGTACTCATAGATATGAATGTAAAAAGGAGTACCTCATGATATTCTCAAAACATGTATCGGAGTATAGCGTGGAAGCTCAATTACCATTTGAACATAGAGATATATCATGAACCATAAGACAACTCACAAGATATATTAGTGATAATCAAGAGTTTGTCACATCCAACCATATTTCACACAAGCATCAACCATAATATTCATCACACATAGATACAAGTGCATAAAAGTAGACATGATGAATGAGTACGGGGAATTTAAGCACACAAAGATTCAAATCCCTCCCCCTTTGGCTCCAAGCACCAAAAACTACGGAGCTCCCGGAGCATCTGGAAGTGAACCATCTGTGAAGCGGGACTGAAGATCGAACTGCGAGTAGTCGGGACTGTCATCAGCTGCCTGACCCTTTGAAGCTATATCTATCAGGGTAGCGGTCTAGGTAGGCTGAGCTGACTCCTCTGTCTCCCCCTGAGGCTCGGAAGAAGGAACATCCTGAGTTGGAGCCTCAGATGGTCCTGCCTCTGTAGTAGGAGTAGGGCGAGCCCGACGAGTGAACACACGAGGCGGGGGAGTAGAAGACACTACCAGAGCAACTAGTGACACTGCTGCGATAAGCTCTGCTAGGTGAGTTTGAGGTGGAGTGGATACTACAACTGTAACTCCCTCAGCTTGCTCACGTGTCTGGACTGGGGCCTCTATGACAACTGTCTCAGTTGCTAGTGAAATAGCGTCTGTCTGAACTGCAGCTGGAGGAGTAGTAACCGTCTATGTAGATTGCTCAGGTGCGATCTCCGATGAGGCAACTGAAGAAAGGTAAGTGCCTGTCGCCGGAGGATCCACCTCAACCTCTGGAGCTGGTGAGTCTAGCTGAGCTGCTCTGGGAGAGTCATCTCCTGTGATTTCCAAGTAGGAGGTTGAGAGGTCACGCGAGGCCTCTGCTATGGTAGTTCCCCGGATAGGAGTAAATCCTGTCTGGAGCTCGCGGGCGAAACTAACCAAGAGGACACCTGGGTCCTCGGAGACTGGCACTCTGGAGAAGCTGGTGCCTGGAAGGGAGGAGCAACTAGTGCCTCACTCTGCTATCCTCCAGATGGTAACGCTGGAGTCGGTACTGCAACCACTAGAGTCTGTTGTGCCGGTGAGGTGAACTGCTGCTATTGCGAGACCCCGGGCAATTGAAGCTAAGGAGTGAAGGTCTGCCCGGAGCTGGAGCCTAGAAGACGCTCAAGTAGCATTGTTTGAGTCTTCTGAATCTCTGCTTGCTGCAGCTGATAGGTCAAGAACTAGCGCTGAAACTCGTCCTGTCTGGGCCTGAGCAACCAACTGCTGCTCTGTGAGCCTCCGAACGTCGGCAGCCTATCGCCGCTGCTCCTCTGCCTGTCATGCCTGCTCCTCCTGCATCCTCGAAAGGATGGTAAGTAAGGTAGCCTCTGAAGTGCTAGAACCTGGAGCTGCAGCTGCAACTGCACCTGACCCTCCTGCCTCATGGTCATTAGACATCGGTGCGTATTCGCGCACTGGCTGATAGTCTTCATCTGAACTGTCTGAGTCCAGGTCCTCTCTGTAGACAGCCTTGGCAGCGGTGTCAATCTGAGCATCAAGATCCGCAAGCTCTGCCTGGGCAATCTGCTCAACTGTGGCGTCAGTGTCCTTTGCCGACTGAGGTGGCACACCTGCCTGTCTGGTGCCTGATCGGTATGCTCTGCTGGGGCGAGGCAGGTTCCCATGCATGACCAACTGACTCATCGAGTAAACTGGAAACTCAGTTGCTGACCTGGTAAGAGTGACTCGCAGAGCTCCAGATCAGGTCTTGGCGACTATGAGATATGAAATCCAGTGTACAAACTGTAGCTGTTAGTGACCTCGGAATCCTGCAGCTATGATATCCTCAAGCTCGCTGACGATCAGATCCCAAAGATCAAACTTCTCCTTCCGGATGATATGAGCAAGGAGCCACAGCTGTAGTCGGGTAATGGTGTCCCGAGCTCCAATCCGAGGAAGAATGGTACACCTGAGTACCTCGTGGAGAATCCGAGCAAGAGGAGTGAGATCTCTCGATGTACGGCTCGAACCCTCTGAGAATGGCAGCTGAAAACACGACCTCACGAAGTCTGTAGATGGCACTATCCCATCGTGAGGTCGACGAGGTGCCTCCTGATCCCCGTAGCATAGGTTGTGAATCCTCGTAGGAGAGGATTCTAAGTGAAATAGCTCCTTGAACCGAGCTGCTGAAACCCTAAAGTCGCGGCCCTGAAAGCCGAAGTGAAAGAACTCATGATCAGGGGAGATCCACAGTGAGGCATAGAACTGATACACCCAGTCCTTCTGATAAGCTCCTGATCGTCCCATCATATCTGACAAGCCTTGCAGATTCTGCAAGTGTTGAAGAATCTCTGGACCACCGACCCCCTCTATGTGAGCAGGTGGGCACACTCTGTGAGCCCTAAGAGGAGCACCAGTGTCGACGTACGCTCTGTAGAAATCCTCGTGAATCGTGGTGTAGAAGTCACGTCCAGCACGGGGATCCCTCTGAGCTGGGAACCAGGACTGAAAATCTACGAAGCGGAGTAGCTGGACCTGCTTCGCTGTGAGAACCCTGACCTGATGCCTCACTGGATCTGGTAGCTGAGGTCCTGGAGGACTAGGTGGTGCACCAGAGCCTCTGAACCGTGTAATTCTGCGGCTCATCAGCTCACCAATCGAAGAGTGGCCCGCGGCCTCTGTCTGCTCAGTCTCTGGGACTGGCTCTGCCTCCTCTGGCTCAGTAGCCTCGGTGGGCTCTGTCTCTGGACGCGTAGGATACTCACGATGCGCTCCACGGTGACGCGACGTCCACCTCGCTCCGCGATATCTGCGGCCTCTGCCACTGCAAGCGCTGCTGCTGAATCTGGATCCATAAGTGGCCTCTTGCGCTTCCGTGACACAACCTTCTGCTTGCCCCTTCCCCGATCAGTGGGTGGACGCGGTGGAGGTGGAGGGTCACCACCACTACCGGGAATGGGGCCGGCGTTCTTCATTCTTGCCATAGATCAAACTTTGCAAACAGTCTCCAAGCAAATCACTGACACAGAAAAAGCTAACCTGTCAACTGCCAACTGACACTCCACTGAGCAACACAAGCAATCAAGATTGGCTCAACGGCCCTGGACTGTCCTTTCGAGGCTTTGCCTCGTTCCGTACTTGCGAGCTTTGCCCCGAGTTCACTATCACTGCCCAACTGACACCTGAGCGGTAGATAGAGAGAGTATATAACCATAAGCATATATCTAGAGAGAAGAAATTCTAGCGAGAAGCATGAATTAGATAAGAAAAGATCGAATTGCCAACGACCATCATACCTCTGACCAAGTGACGCAAGGAAGAAGGAGAGATTTCTCGGTCAATTTCAAAGCACAATCCGCAACCTAACACCCCCAAAGGAAGACAATCAAGCGATCCTCAACAGGGTGAAGGACCCGCAGGAAGGTTCATCAGCGGCGGTGTTGGGCGCGTGCTCTGGCGCGGCGGCCTGGGTGGCGGAGGCGCAGGGAGTGGCGGCAAGATCTGGTGCCGCGGCGGTGCTAGGTGGAAGAAGGGCGACGGCGCAGGGTGGTCACGCCGGCGGTGGAGCGACAATGGCGGCAGCGGCACAGTGGAAGCCGGCAATTAGGGTTTGGAAAGCGGGCGACGGCGCTGGGCGCGAGCTTTGGCGCGGCGGCGCTGGGAGGGCACGCCGGCGCAGGGAGTGGCGGCGCGAGCAAATGCGGCGCCGGTGCGGCGGTTAGGGCCCGGAGAGAGCGGCGTGCGACGGCGTACGGACCGACTCAAGCGACCGAGAGGGAGAAAGGAAGAGACATGTTTTTTTAAAAAAAATCGCCTTAAGTTCGCGACGGACGCTCCGACACGGGGCGACGGACGCTCCGTCGGACTGCGACGGACGCTCGGACAACGTCCGTCGGCATCGTCCGTCGGGCTTCCAGAACAGGTTTGAAGCGCCCAAACGCATTGACCGCGTCGGACGCTCCGCGACGGACGCTAAGGAGCGTCTGTCGCCCTGTAAACAGGCAACGTTCAGTCTCCGAACGATCGCGACGGACGCTGAGGCATTTGACACCGAGCGTCCGTCGGTAGCTTCCGACGCCTTTTAAATAGAATTTTTCAAATTTTGTTTTTGCGTCTTTCTCCCAACCAAGTTCCAACCCCAATAAGATCCAAATAACACATGATTGGACTTGATGTGAGAACCATCTCTCAAACTCTCAATTTCAAATAGTTTGCCATAGGCATAGATTTCAGTTTTAGCTCAAAATATTCGAATGGAAGCACCAAGGAGTCATCATATGGCCACAAGAGGGGTATAGAAGTGTCTTGAGCTTGGAATGCTCCTCCTAAGTGGATGAACACCGAGGATGCTCAAACTTAACCGAAAAAGAACGGCAAACAACACATGCACATGCAATGCATTTACAAGAATTTGAATCTAGGTTGTTTGCAAGTTTAAACCATGATTTGGACTTCTTCACACGTTCAAGAATGGTTATTCCAACCATGTTAGCCAAGCCTATGTGCATTACTACTTTAACATGATTATATTACACATGATGCAAGGTTGGTTCACACAAGATCATCTTTTAGTGAAGTTAGAGTGATCAAGCACATTCAACTCATTTCTCAACCTACAAAAGGTTGCTTCATCATGTGGTTTAGTGAAGATATCTGCCAATTGATCTTCGCTCTTAACTCCAACTAGTGTTATGTCTTTCCTAGCCACATGATCTCTAAGAAAGTGATGGCGAATATCTATGTGCTTGGTGCGAGAGTGTTGAACCGGGTTGTTTGCAAGCTTTACAGCGCTTTCATTATCACACAAAAGTGGAACTTCTTTTAAAACCACGCCGTAATCAAGGAGAGTTTGGGTCATGTATAAGATTTGTGCACAACTTGCTCCCATGGCAATATATTCCGCCTCGGTGGTTGACAATGCCACACTGTTTTGCTTCTTTGAGGACCAAGAAACAAGTGATCTTCCTAGCATGTGGCACCTGCCGGAGGTACTCTTCCTATCAACCTTACACCCTGCATAATCCGAATCGGAGTAGCCACAAAGTAGGAAGGGAGCTCCTTTGGGATACCAAAGGCCAATGCTAGGGGTGTGCCTTATGTACCTAAGGATTCTTTTAACCGCACTAAGATGCGACTCCTTAGGGCTTGCTTGAAACCTAGCACACATACACACACTAAACATGATATCCGGCCTAGATGCGGTGAGGTAAAGTAAACTACCAATCATAGAACGATAGAGAGTTTGGTCAATCGGTTTACCTCCCTCATCGAGATCGAGATGCCCATTAGTAGGCATTGGGGTCCTGATTGGCTTGCAATCCTCCATCTTGAATTTCTTGAGCACATCATTAGTGTACTTCTCTTGAGATATGAAGGTGCCCTCTCTCAATTGCTTCACTTGGAAGCCAAGGAAGAAGGTTAGCTCGCCAATCATCGACATCTCGAACTCCTTGGACATCAATGCACCAAATTCCTTGCTATGATCTTGGTTTGTTGACCTAAATATAATGTCATCGACATACACTTGGCAAACAAAGATCTCTCCATCTAGCACCTTGGTGAAGAGTGTGGTATCCACTTTCCCGATCTTGAAGCCCTTCTTGAGTAGGAAATCCCTTAGCCTCTCATACCAAGCTATTGGAGCTTGCTTCAATCCATAGAGAGCCTTAGACAACCTATACACATGATTAGGACAATTGGGGTCTTCAAACTCGAGAGGTTGTGAGACAAAAACAAGTTCATTGATGAAACCATTTAGAAAGGCACTCTTTACATTCATTTGAAAAATTTTCATTTTATGATGTGAAGCATATGCCAAAAGGATACTAATGGCTTCTAGTCTTGCAACCGGTGCAAAGGTCTCCCAAAATCCAAGCCTTCAACTTGGGAGAACCCCTTTGCCACCAATCTTGCCTTGTTTCTCACAACCACGCCTTGATCATCTTGCTTGTTCCTAAACACCCATTTGGTGCCAATGATTCTTGCTCCTTTGGGCTTTTCTACTAGTGTCCACACTTCGTTCCGGGTGAAGTTGTTTAACTCTTCATGCATGGCGTTCACCCAATCCAGATCCGCAAGTGCATCCTCCACACTAGAAGGCTCAACAAAGGAAACAAAAGAGTGATGCTCAACATAAGAAGCAAGTCTAGATCGAGTTGTTACCCCCCTTGATGGACTCCCTATGATGAGTTCTTGTGGATGAGCTTGAAGCATAGGTGTAGATCTTCTATCAATCATTTGGGGAGGAGGTTGTGGTGCATCAACATCACTAGCTTGAGCCTCGGCTTGATCTTGAGGGATGAAGGTATCTTCTTGTGCTTCCCTCACTTGTTCTTCATCAACTTGAGGCGTGTGAGGTGGAGAGGGTACTTGATTTGCATCATCTTTAACTTCTTCCACCTCTTGTGGGTTGATTGCACCAACGGGCATATTCTTCATAGCCTCCCTCAAGGGTTCATCACCTACATCATCAAGATTCTCATGCTCTTCTTGAGAGCCATTAGTTTCATCAAACTCCAAGTCATATGTTTCTTCAACTAGGCCGGAGGCTTTATTAAATACTCAATATGCCTTGGATTTAAGAGAATAACCAAGTAAGAAACCAATGTCACATCTCCTTTGGAACTTGCCCAAGTGTTGGCGCTTCTTGTAGATGTACACTTTGCATCCAAACACTCGGAAGAAGGATATATCCGGTTTCTTCCCATTCACAAGCTCATAGGGGGTCTTCTTGAGAAGCCTTTGAACAAAGAGTCGGTTGGCCGCATAGCATGCGGTGTTGATTGTTTCGGCCCAAAACTTCTCGGGGGTGTTGTATTCATCAAGCATTGATCTTGCAAGAGTAATAAGTGTCCGGTTCTTCCTCTCTACTACACCATTTTGTTGTGGGGTATAGGTAGCGGACACCTCATGCCTGATCCCAATTTCATCACAATAGTCTTCAATCTTGGTGTTCACAAACTCGGTCTCATTGTCACTTCTTATCTTCTTGATCTTCACATCAAACTTATTTTGGGCTCTAGTTGCAAACTTCTTGAATATTGATTGAGTCTCTCCCTTGTCTTAAAGGAAGAACACCCAAGTGTACCTAGAGTAGTCATCAACTACCACCAAGCAAAAGAGATTTCCATGTGAAGTAGCTCCATGTGAAGGCTAGCATAGGTGGTAGGTCCAAATAGATCCATGTGAAGTAGCTCTAGGACTCTTGAGGTTGACATGAAAGCTTTGGTTGGATGAGTGTTTGCTACTTGCTTGCCCGCTTGACATGCACTATAAAGTTTGTCCTTCTCAAACACAACATCCTTCACACCTCTAACCATCTCCTTCTTGACAAGCTTCTTCAAGGTTGACATTCCCACATGTGCTAATCTTCTATGCCATAGCCAACCCAAAGAACTCTTGGAGAATAGACATATTTGCAAACTAGCTTCATTTGAGGTGAAGTCCACTAAATAGAGATTGTTGTGCCTAAACCCTTTGAATATCAAAGATGAATCTTCAATCTTGGTCACAACTACCTCATTTAGGGTGAAGAGACATTAGAACCCGAGATCACAAAGTTGACCAACCGAAAGCAAGTTGAAGCTCAAAGATTGCACTAGCAAGACATTTGATATTGATTGATCATTGGAGATTGCCACTTTGCCTAGGCCTTGAACTTTGCCTTTTGAGTTGTCCCCAAAGGTAATCTTGTCTTGCCCTTCACAATCTTTCTCAAGTGTGGTGAACATTCGGGAGTCACCAGTCATATGTTGAGTGCATCCACTATCAATCACCCAATGACTTCCACTGGTCTTGTAGTTCACCTACACACAAGCAACTTGAAGTTAAGCTTGTTGTTTGGGAACCCACACTTGGCGAGGCCCATAGCCTTGTCCACCAACTCCTTAGCAACCCATAGCACTTTGGGCTTGTTCTTCATCTTAGGACCGAGAAACACAACTAGGGGTCTACCCTTGGAGTACTTGTTGATGATGAAGTGTGCATCATGGGCAAAAGGCCTTGTGTGCTTGGTAAAGGTCTTGGGAGGTGGAGTCTTGTATTGGAATTCAAAGTGACCCTCTTGACCACATCCAAAGCACTTTTTGGGCTTGGGCTTTGGTGTGTAATAGTTGTTCCTCATGGCCTTGTTCTTGTAGTAGTTCTTAGCTTCTATCTTGACCTTGGCCTTCATGATTTGGTTCTCCTTGAACCCAATGTCGGACTTGTCGGTCTTTATGATAGTGTCCATCAAGACCTCACTTTGGAGGTTGTGGCCCTTGGTGAACTTCTCCATTCCACTTGCAAGCTTGATCTTCTCAACCTTGAGTTTTTCATTCTCCTTTTTGAGCGAGTTGATCAAGGTGATTGCATCTTTGTCATCTTGCTTGGCCGACTTGATGGTGAATGGCTTGTTTGCCTTGAGGTTGATTAGCTCTTCCTTGAGCTTGGAGTTCTCTTGCCTCATCTTCACATAGTCATCATACTTTTTAGCCTCAACTACCTTCTTGCCCTTGCACTTAGCATTTTGCTCACTAGCAACTTCATCAAGCAAGTCCTCACAAGAAGTAGCTATATGACACTTAACAACCGGGTTAATAGCAACATGTGTAGCAAGATCATTTGTAAGCAATTCGTTAGCTATCACAAGTGTGCCATGTTCATTTCTAACTTGGTTGTAGTCATCTTTTAGCAAGTTGTATCTTGTATGGAGCTCTTGTGTTGACCTCTCAAGCTTATCATGTTTCTCATTAGCTTGCTTGAGTGAGGTTTTGAGCTCCCTAGTGCTAGATGAGAGAGATTTGTTCTCAAGCTTCAAATCATCATTAGCACTAGACAAGTCATCAAGGTTAGCATGCAAGTTATCGTTGGCTTTCTCTAGTGATTCACTTTTAGATTTATACTTCCTAATGAGCTTAGTATATTTGTTGCAAATTACAATTAGCTCATCATAGGAAGGTGCCTCAAACTCATCATCACTATCATCACTAGAGTTAGCCTCATCATCACTATCCTCTTTTTGTACCTTTTTGTCACCTTTAGCCATGAGGCATAGGTGTGTAGAGGATGAGCCCGAAGATGATGGAGGGGGTGGCGGTGGAGTAGATGACCCAATCACCAAGGCGGCCACCTTCTCTTCTTCACTCTCATCTCCGCATGAGTCACTTGTGTCTTCAATGTCGGTGAGCCAATCACCAACAATGTAGGCTTTGCCATTCTTCTTCTTCTTGTGGAAGTTGAAGTTCTTCTTCTTCTTGAATGACTTGTCATCCTTCTTCTCCTCATCACTTGACTCATCTTTGTTGCCCTTGTTGTACTTGAACTTGTTGTTTGCTTTCTTGTTCTTGTACTTGTCTTTCTTCTCTTCGGGGCAAGCATGAGTCAAGTGTCCAAGTTTGCCACAATTGTAGCAATCCATCTTGGAGAGAGACTTTCTTGAAGAGCTTGTGAAGAATTTCTTCTTCTTTGAGTCAAACTTGACTCCATTCTTGCTTAGCTTCTTCAACATCTTGGTTGTTTTCTTCACCATGAGAGCGAGGTCATCATCATCCTCATCATCGCTTGCACTCTCATACATGACTTGCATCTTGTACTTCTCCGAGGAGGATGCCTTGAGTGCCAAGTCCTTCTTCTCCTCCTTCTCTTTTTCTTTCTTCTTGGAGGAGGAAGAAGAGCCACCATCACCAATATTCATGTACATCTCATGGGCATTGATCTTGCCCAAGATTTGTGTTGGTGTAGCGGCGGAGAGATCTCCTTGGTGAAGAACCGTGACGATGTGGCCATACTTCTCAATGGGCAAGACACAAAGGATCTTGCGCACCACATCGGCCGATGCCATTTGGTTGAGACCGAGCCCATTCAATTCCTCTACAATAATGTTAAGTCGTGAGTACATTTCATTTGCATTTTCATTTGCATGCATGAAAAAAGAATTGAGCTTAGCCATGACCAAGTGATAGCGTTCTTTGCGCTCACTCTTTGTGCCTTCGTGAAGAGCACAAATAGTGATCCACAACTCAAATGTGTCTTTGGCATTACGCACTCGGTTGAAGAAATCCTTGCTAATGCCACGAAAGAGAATGTTCTTCGCCTTGGCATTGGGCTTATCAAAGTTGAGGTCCTCTGCAAAGAGAGTGCCTCCCTTTGTGGCGGCTTTGAGCACGCCCACGTCAACGACCTCTAGATAGGCCTCCATATGAACTTTCCAATAAGGAAAGTCGTCTCCATCGAACATGGGAGGTGGTCCATCCCCATGGAACATCTTGCTCTAGGCGGTGAAGCCTAATTTAGGGCAAACCTTGCTCTGATACCAATTGAAAGGATCAAGATTCCCAAGACGGGGGGTGAATTGGGCTCTTTTTAATTTCTAAACAAGAATTAAACTTATAAAGAGCCAATTAACCCCCTAGTGCCTACCGCTTGTGTGTCCTAGCTAGAAAGCGGTAGCAAGTCAATAGAAAGCGAAAACTTCCTACACAATTCTAGTATGAATTGAAAGACAAGTGCGGAAAGTAATGCGATAATAAAGAGCAAGGGAAAAAGATGCTTGACACGGCGATGTTTTGCCGAGGTATCGAGGAGTCGACACTCCCCCCTAGTCCTCGTTGGAGCACCTCGCAAGGTATAGCTCCCCCTCAATCCCGCGCAAGGGATGAGTGCTCTCTACGGGCTGATTCTTTGCCACTCCGGCTCGGTGAATCGCCCACAAACCGATCACAACGTCGATGGAGAAGAGCCACCGACAATCCTCCGGCGATCACCTTCCTCCGAGCACCACCAGACCGTCTAGGTGATGTCGATCACTAAGAGTAACAAGCCTTGATCTTCGCTTGACTCACTCAAGCTTCACAACTAGAGGATGCACACTTGAACTCTTGGATGAACTAGAGGAGAGGATGGATGGATTCGCGAATCACTCTCTCACTCTAGGGATCTTGCTCTCTTCCCAACCTTCTCAACAAACTCAGCAACTCAAATGAGCAAAGGCAAGGTGGGAAGGCAAGGGTTGGGCTATAAATAGCCCTACACACAAAATGCCTTGGGCTGGAAAAAGCACAGCTTTTAAGTTGGCGACGGATGCTCCGTCGCATGCCCCAACGGCTAGTTTTGCACAAAGCTTGGGCGACGGACGCTCCGTCGCAAGCCCCAACGGCTATCTCTGACAGGATTTCCCAGCGACGGACGCTCCGTCGGAGGGGCGACGGACGCTCTTCCCAGCGTCCGACGCTACACTCTAACTCAGGCTGAAAAGCACCCTCACTGGAAGGCCGACGGATGCTCTCCAAGCGTCCGACACCTGGCCGACGGACGGCGTCCGTCGGACCCTGAAGATTTTAACTAGAAAAACACGGCCACTGGAAGGCCAACGGACGCTGTGGACTCAACCACCCAGCGTCCGACGCCTTAGTCCGACGCGATGGACAACGTCCGACGCCTCCGTCAGGAGCGTCCGTCGCCCAGAAAACAGGCCTCTCAACTCATTTTTCCGCCGCGATGAAAATGGAAGTTGTTCTAGGCTATCTTACTGTCACCATAGGCTTGCTTAGAGCTAAGGAAGACAAGTGTACATCACACCTAGTTCATGAAGCTTTCCTAAGTCAAGTTACTAGTCTCAACCCCTCTTAATAGTACGGTCAAAGATCAAAAAGAAGCCCTATCTATTTCTAAGTGCCCTTCATCACCTTATGGCACTTAGCCTATCATTCTAGGGTCTTCATCATGTCTCTTTGAAATCCAAAATGATATCCATCTTGGGGGCTAGGTGACACCCATTGATGCCCATTCATGTTGATCACTATGGCTAGGCTACTCATAGCCTCTGCAAAACACACGTTAGCCATAATAATCGCTAATTGCCGTTAATCACCGAAACCAACTAGGACCATGATTCTTCACCTGTGTGGATGATGTTACCTTTGTTTCCACTCCTGCGTTAGATGAGGTTATTGCTGATGTTTTGTCGAGGGTGCAAGGGTTCTACGGGCGCTTCAAATCGTTTGTGACATTGGCGGCGTAGGAGATGCTCTCTCACGGGTTGTCGATGCTGCGGTTGCATTACCCGCGAGTCGATCTTCAAAGGTTGCAGAGTGGTTATGCAGCGGGTACTTCAGAATCGGATATTAGTCGTTTGGAGGGGGAAGCCGATGCGGTAGCTAACGATCTGCTTCGTGACATGGAGTTTTTTGCTATGAGGTAGCTGTTGTTGTATATAATACAAGGTTGGGACGGACGTGTAAGTGAAATTTATCAAAGCTTTGTTTATCCGCGCGGTGAGCTTTTATTTCACTTGTATGTCCTTTTGTGCCTACTGAGTCGTGAGCCGTAGCGATGAAACGTTCGGCCTTGGGTCTCAAATGGTCCAGATCGTAGGGCTAGCGCCACTGCATGCGTAGGATGCATAAGGACTCCCAAGGAGGCACGCTGTTGGCAATCCGCGGCGCAGATGGCGAACAGCTCATGCACGCTTTGGATGATACCAAAGACAGGGCCCTTTTCCGAGAGGCTCGATCGTGGCGTGACCAGGACCTGTGGAGACCGCTCCTGCAGACGCTGGGTGCAAAGCCATGCTGCTTGTAGAGTCGTCGACCGTTCTGTGGTTGTGTACAGATTCTAGGCGCATAACCTCATGGCTCCCGACCCAAATGATACCGCTCGGTTGTTGAGGAAATATCATTTGGGAGGTCTGGCAACGTGGTCGTAATGATTAGAGTAGCTACTTCTATTCACTATGACCAGGTTGTATGGAGAACGCCGTAATGCGTTTGGATGGGTCGTCGAACACTGTGGGAGTGTTTTGGAGAGGTCGTCAAACGCCGTATGCATTTTGCAGAAGTCGTCGAATGCCATAGGCGTTTTGTAGGAGTCATCGGGCGCCGTGGTCGCTATGCAGATGACAAAAAAGAAGGTATATGGGCGGAATGTCGAACTTTATTGATATGGATGGGAGAAATTATACAAATATTTCAAGCGTAGAAACGTCTGAGGTGTTCTATGCTCCATGAGTTAGGTACGTCGACGCCTTCCCGGTCTGCGAGCCGGTAAGATCCTGGTCGGGTTACCTCTTTGACAATGTAGGGGTCTTCCCAATGTGAAGAGAGTTTGTGCATGCCTTCGGTCTTGAGCTTCCTCTTGAGTACGAGGTCTCCAGCGGTGAATGATCTGTTATTGACATTGCGGTTGTAATATCATCGAACGCCTTCTAGGTACTTGGTCGTGCGTATGCACGAAGTTAGCCTCTGTTCTTCTAGACGATTGATGTCATCAATCCGATCCTGGTCGGACGTTTCTTTGTCGTAGTGTTCCACCCGTGGAGAGCCAAAGGCGACATCGGTTGGCATTATGGCTTCGGAGCCGAACACCATGAAGTATGGGGAGATGCCAGTGTTGCGACTGGGCTGTGTTCGCAGTCCCTAAAGCACTGCGGGCAGTTCATGCAACCAGCGACCTGCGTTCTTCTCTTCCTCCTTGTATAGCCTTTTCTTGAGTGCATCTAGTATCATCCCATTCGCGCGTTCGGCCTGGCCGTTTGCTCTTGGGTGGGCGACGAAGACGTACTTGACCAGTATTTTGTTGTCTTCACAGAAGTCCCAGAAGAGGGTTCCAGTGAAATTTGATGCCAGGTCGGTGATGATTGAATTTGGGACACCAAATCGGTGTATGATCTCGTCGATGAATGTAACTGCGCTTCCGGCCGAGGCCTTGGTGATTGGTTTGACTTCGATCCACTTGGAGAATTTGTCGACGGCCACGTAGATCCATTTGAAGTTTGTCGGTGCTGGTCGAAAAGGACCGAGCATATCTAGACCCCAACAAGCGAAGGGCCAGAAAGCTGGTATTATTTGTAGTTCCTGAGCGGGGAGGTGAGTTTGCTTGGCGAAGAATTGGCACCCCTTGTAGGTTCGCACCATCCGCTCTGCATCGGCGACCGCCGTCAGCCAGTAGAAACCTGCTCGGAAAGCTTTTCGTACCAGTGTTTTTGTGGCGGCGTGATTCGCACAAGTGCCGGCGTGGATGTCTTGTAATATCACCGCACCTTCCTCTTTGGAGACGCATTTTTGTAGTGCTTCCATCTTGGAGTTCTTCCTCATCAACGTGCCGTCAACCAAGACGTAGTTGTGGGCTCGGCGGGTTAATCGCTCTGCTTCTGTTTCATCTGATGGCACTACGTTGTTGAAGAGGTACTGAACAAAATCATCTCGCCAGTCGCATGGCCGGCTGGTGCTTGCGAAGGTAAGCATGTTAGCCTGTGGTGGCGGTACGTCGCCGGGTAGAGTTGTACGTTCATCGGCGATTGACGGCTCATGTAGGTCTTGGATGAAAACTCCCACCGGGATGGGGGATCGTGATGATCCTAACTTGGACATTTCATCTGCTGCTTGGTTTCGATCTTGCGGGACATGGTGATATTCAATCCCGAAGAACTTGCCTTCTCGTTTTCGAATTGCGGCGCAGTATGCATCCATCTTCTCATTGGAGCACTTCCATTCCTTATTGAGTTGATTGATCACTAGGGCCGAGTTGTCGTTGACGATGATGCGCTTTATGCCGAGTCATCGTTGACGATGATGCGCTTTATTCCTTATCCAGTGTTCAGGGACGTCGGTGTTTATTGGGACCTGTATGTCGGTCCATTCGGTGATAAAATCAACAAGTGCTTGTGACTTGATCATATGCCTCCCCTGGAAAGCTATGTTGAATGTTCCTAGTTCCATCGCCCATTTGATTATGCGCCCGGTAGCATCCTTGTTGCGCAGGATGTCGCCTAACGGGAATTCGGTGATGATTGTCACTGTGGTTAGTCATTGGAAATAGTGCCGGAGCTTGCGTGCGGTTATGAGGACCGCGTATTATAACTTCTGGACCTGAGGATATCTCGTTTTTGACTCATTCATCACTTCACTTACAAAATAACATGGTCGTTGGACCGGATATACGCGTCCGCTTTCGTTACGCTCGACCACCATGACGGTGCTGACGACTCGATTTGTGGCGGCGATGTAAAGAAACATTGGCTCGTCTTTTTTCGGCGCGACAAGGACGGATGGCTCAGTGAGGTACCGCTTGAGATCGTTGAATGCGCGATTTGCCTCGTCGTTCCACTCGAACTTCTGTCCTCCCTTCAAGAGTCCAAAGAATGGAAGCCCTTTCTCTCCCAGGCGGGAAATGAAGCGGTTGAGGGCAGCCATGCACCCAGCGAGTTTTTGCACGTCCTTGGTGTTAGATGGAGGCTTCATTTAGAGAACTGCGGCGGTTTTTTCCGGATTGGCCCGAATGCCGGATTGACTGGCGATGTTGCCGAGCAGGTTTCCTGATGATGTCCCAAAGATGCACTTCTTTGGGTTTAACTTCCACCTAAACTTGTTGAGGGCCTCGAAGGTTGCCTCTATGTCGGCGATCAGTGTTTCTGCAGAGTGTGTTTTTATGACTACATCATCTACGTAGGCCTCGACTTTTCCTAGAATGAGCTCTTTCAAACATACTTGTATGGCACGTTGGTACGTGGCGCCGACGTTTTTCAACCCAAAGGACATTGTCGTGTAGCAGTAGGCACCTATAGGAGTTATAAACGATGTCTTGATCTGATCTTCGACTTTCAGGGCTATTTGATGGTAATCGGAGTAATAGTCGAGGAAGGAGAGGAGTTCGCATCCCGTAGTAGAGTCAACGACTTCGTCAATTCGTGGGAGAGGGAAAGGATTGGGAGGGCAATGCTTGTTGAGACTCGTATAATTGACACACATTCTCCATTCATTATTCTTTTTTTCTTACAAGCACCGGATTGGCAAGCCAATCTGGATGATTTACTTCTTTAATGAATCCTGTGGCTAGGAGCCGGGTTATTTCAGCTTTGATGGCCTCTTTTCGGTCTGGTGCGAATCTTCTAAGCTTCTGGCGAGTCGGTTTGGCTCCCTTGACCACATTCAACGAGTGCTCCGCGTGGTCGCGGCGGACGCCTGGCATATCGGCTGGTTTCCAGGTGAAGATGTTGATGTTGCGCCGCAGGAAGCTAACGAGAGCGCTTTCTTGCTCGGGGTGGAGGCCGGCGCCGATCATAGTAGTCTTCTCGGGGTCATCGTCGACCAGGGCGACAGTCTTTGTTTCCCTGCACTTCTTCGAGGCACGTGTAGTTGGAGGTTCTGGGATGTCGAAATCCCCTGCATGTGGCTTGGCTGGATCGGACAGGAATATTTGGGTACCGTGTTGGTGTTCTCGACTGGTCGCATCGTCGATCATCTCTTGTTCACACTCGTAGGCGATTTGTAGGTCGGAGCGGATGCTGATGACGCCTCGCGGAGTTGGCATCTTGAGCACTAAGTATGTATAGTGCGGTATCGCCATGAGCTTCGAGAGTGCAGGCCGTCCGAGGATGGCGTCGTATGGGGTATCAATGTCAGCGAGCACGAAGTCAACAGGCTCCTCACGGGTTAGTCGGTCGGACTCAAATCGCATCGGGAGAGTGATTTGTCTGGACGACGTCGACTTTTCGCCAGGGATGATGCCGTGGAGGGAGAAGTTCACGGGTCGGAGACTGCTTTCTCGGAACTCGAACCGTTGGAGCGTGCGCAGAAATATGACGTTGAAGGAACTGCCGCCGTCGACAAGTATCTTCATGAAGAAACCGGTTGAGATAGCCGCGCTGACGACCAGGGGGAAGCGACCAGGATAGATATGATGTACCTGGTGGTCGTCCCTTGAGAAGTCGATCAGCTGCTTTGTCCAATCTGGAGAAGGGACATGAGCACTGTTGTAGTTATAAAAAGCTCGGCGGCGCTTACCGTTACCACCTGGGTGCCCGCCGAATATAGGGAAGATGCGCGCGGCTTTCGTGAAGCCGGTAGTCGGAGTTTCCGTCAGGTCTCCTTTTGCCGGACCGTTGTATGGTCGCTTTGCGTCCACCTTGCTCTGGAAGGTCTCCTTGAGGGCAAGGTACTCCCGCATAGTGTGCTTTCCCTGTCCGTGAAGTGGGCAAGGGACGTCGAGGACCTCTTTGTACCCGTTACCGCAGCGGCGCTTTCGCCCGGTGCCATGGCTGACGGGGCCAGGCATCGGGTGGGGCGGTGGTGCTTCGGGGTTGATCTTTCGTGCGACCGATGTGCGTGGACGTAGTCGACGGCGAGCGGCGCTGATGAGGCCGATGCATTCGGCGAGGTCTTCGTCGACCTGGTCGATGGTGCTCGCAAAATCGTCGTGAGTAGTACGATCAGGGGTACTTCGAGCCGTCTTGGTGGTTGGGTCTTCAACTGGAGGGAGGTTCGGCGCGAGGCGCGAGGAGCCGCCTGCGGGGATGACCATGGATCCGGGGAAAGTAACCGCTTGATGAGCCATGGAGTCGATGCACACACCCCCTACTTGACGCGCCAACTGTCGACGAAATATGCGTCGCAGTCTACCTAGGGGGTACCCTACGGTAGTAGATTGTAGACGGTGGTGTGGCGACGGCGATCAAGCGTAACACAGAGAGCGTAGACACGGCGATTTATACATGTTCAGGCCGGCAAGTCGCCGTAATACCCTACGTCCTGTGTTTTGGTGGTTGGATTGATCTTCCGTATTAGGTTACGAGATCTGTAGATGATCTGAGAAAGGTTCCGAGAGAGTTTTTGAGGGGGGTCCCTGCTCGCCTTATATGGTCGGGGAGCAGAGTTACAATTTCCATATCCTAACAGATTGCGATCTGTTCCTTATGGCAAGGGATCCGAGTCTATCTACTAGGACCTTCCTTGGCGAGCAAGACTTCTTCGTAGTGCTCGGCGAGCACGGCGGGTTGGTCGCGTGCCGCAAGGCCTCGCGGGCTGGGCCGTCTCCTGGTCGGCAGGCCCATAAGGTCCCTGGGGATATGCCGAGGTAATATCCCTAACATGATTAGAATGGATGGGGGTGAGATCATCCTTGGATCACATGTGTTTGTTTTGATGGAATACTAGGACTGCCAAATCTATGGACAGGGAATCTACTTTACATGTTGAATTTTCTGGTTCATAAAAATATCGCGAACCAGTTAATTCATGTCTTCTCATCTATTTTATTAATAAAAAATTAAGGATTATTAGTATATTATATTATTATTATTTAGTAATTATAATTGTAGGATTAGTTTTTATAAGTGCTGATATATTGATTTGTGCATGTTTGATGTGCTAATTAGGTTATCAATGGTGATAATTAACATATTTATTTTAAATTTGTGATTATCATGGTAAAACTAGTATTAGTGAACATTTATTAGTTTCTAAATAGTTATTATTATTTAAAATAATTAATATAATCAGTCAATTATTCTAATCTCATCTACCAAGCTGGAGTACGAAGCCATCAGAAAGAGCTGATCGATGCAAGCTGTTGCCACTCGGGTGCTGTTTGGTTTCTCGTTTTGAGCCCGTCAATAGTTTACGGTGTGAATGTGTTACGTTACTTTGTGTTTGGTTGGTCCTGCTCGCAACAGATACCAGCGTTAACGGATGCAGCCCAATAGAATCCCATTACCCCATTACCCCTCCCCTCCCACCGGCAAATCAACGTCGCCGCCGCCGCCATCCTCTGCTTCGCAACGCTCGGCCCCAATCTCTCTGCCGACGAGGCCGCCATCCTCTGCCGACGAGGCCCCCCACGAGCTGCAGCCACGCGCTGCCCGCCCCCCCCCCCCCCCTCCCCCCGAGCGCCTCCTCGTCCACCGCCATGGCCGCGCGCCGGCTCCGGTGAGGCCGCGCCGCCGCCCGCACCTGTCCCCTCGCCTCACCGCGCCACTCCTGTCCCGTCGTCCCGTCGACAAGGAGAACGAGAATCCGTCCTCTTCTAGTCTTCCTCCAAGAAGAACATGTGGAACAGGTATCGTTCACGCCCATGAACCAAACAAATAGCGTCTATGGTTTCCCTGTAACAGGTTACGTCGGCAACTGATTTCATTAACGTTCTCATAAACATCGCTGAACCAAACAGCATTGATACAGTTGCTTTGCTTGCACCCCGCCTACCAGGCTACCAACAACGCTAGAGCTATACGGAGTCGCGCCTGTATTAAAAAAAAGTTTAGCATTCTAAACCCAAATTTTTTTAAAAAAAAAATCAGCACTCTAAACTTAAGCTAGACGACGGGAGTAATAAGTACCTATCCATTTTAAATCATAAGTTGTTCTGTTTTTTTCATGTCAAACTAGAAAGAATAAGTAGTTGATACAAAATGAGTTTGATTAGGAAAAATAATACACGTCCATTTTTCCTCCTCTACCTCAATTTCGATTGCCCAAAATTAAAATTTAGCACTTAAGCTAGACGACTGGAGTAAAGAGCGGCATTTCCAAGAGTTTTCTCCTAAAAACTCCATATTCCCTAACTCCTCAAAAGTTATTAGGAGTAAAAAAGAAGGTTATTTCCAATAATACCCAATATCCCACTTCTAAAAAATCGTCCTTGCTTGAATTTTTTTTCGCGCACAGACGACTGTCCGGGCTCACCGTCGCATGGGCGCTCGGTCGTCAGAGCTCAGAGCACGACTACTGCGTGGGCGCGTGTGCCGTCGTGGCATGCGCAGCAAGGCACGACCGTGCTCTCCCACGCCCCTCCGTCAGCCACGCAGGTGCCCGCCGTCGCGCCGCTGTCGGTCACCCTTGCCGCCGCTCTCCATACACATGGCCAGGCCACTACGCCCTGCCCCAGCACGAGTAGGGCCTTGATGTGGGCCCGCCATGTCCGCCAAATGTCAAGGAGCCCCCTCTCGCTATCCTACCCCGGCCCCGCTGCTAGGCCCTAGCCAATCGTTAGATCGCCTTCGGCAAGGCCACAAGCACCCATCGGTCCGCCCTGGCCCTATGTAGCTCATCGGCCAGCCATATGCCGCTGCCGTGGCAATCTCCAGCCGAATCGGATGGCATGCGCCCCTCCCTGATCGCAATTTTACGCGGAATAAGATGATTTTTTCCAAGTTCTAAAAGATTAGAAGGAAACATTAGGAGTTGTTGGAGAGAATTTTCTTTTTCTTATCTTTCTAAAAACTAGGGATTAGGAGGAGATTTAGAAAACTCCTGGAGATGCTATACCTATCCATTCCAAATCATAAGTTGGTCAAACTAGCAAAATTAGGGACTTCTCAACGGTTTAGTTGAATCAAAATTAATTGTTTTGATTAGGAATTAATAATACAAGTTCATTTTTACTTCTCTACAATTTTTTCATGAACAATATGAATATAAGCTAAGAAAGATGCATATTTTCTTTTTGAAAAAGTCATTTAACACTTGCACAAGTAAAACATCTTTGATTTAAGAATATGGTAACGTTGGTTTCGAAGCTAGTTTGCTTTGCCCGACTTGCATAGACCACCAGAAACTTGCTAGGATCGGCGTCGGCCAGCCGACTCAGCTTGGTCGTGCGGAATCTGCTAAAAAAATCTCTGAACTGCTAGCAAATCAACCAAACGTAGCTTGGTTTCCTATCCTGGCTCAGGTAGGCAAGTAGTACTGCACTGAGAACCAAACATGTTCTAACTCTATACCTAATTAATTAGCTATCGGACATCCAAAATAAGCACCCTTTGCTACTGGACATACAAAATGGAGCGATTTGCTCGAGGACATACCGACAAGTTTGCTGATGGACACCGTGCATAATAAAATATTTTTTATAAAATAGATATAAAATTATATAACTGATCAAAAAATATACTATAAGTTTTTTCTACACTCTACATGATGATAACTACACAGCAAAAATATTATTTTGTACTGACATGACCATTTTACCCCTTTTCTTAAATAGACAAAGTTAATTATGATTAATTTTTTATATATATTTGTTTGACACTAAAAGTCTTGGAAAAATCACATACTGTTTACATCACCAAATCATGTCTATGCGCAAAAATATCGGCTTAAAATAATAAATTTTAATATCATTTAAGCTTGACGGGAGATAAATCTATAACTCAATCATGTTAAATATACCATTATAAACTTTATTATTTTGAGCTGATTTTTAGCATAGCTATAATTTGGTGATATACGCATTCTATGATTTTCCCAAGGTTTTTAGTGTCCAACATATATATGAATAAATTAACCACGATTAAATTTGTCTATTTATGAAGAGGGGGTAAAATGGTCATTTCAGTG
Source organism: Microstegium vimineum (assembly GCA_022036555.1). Lineage (NCBI taxonomy): Eukaryota > Viridiplantae > Streptophyta > Magnoliopsida > Poales > Poaceae > Microstegium > Microstegium vimineum. The sequence continues at coordinate 5,485,283 of CM039121.1, forward strand.
CAAAAATAATTCTTTTACCATGTAGTCCTCATGATGTAGAGTGTAGAATTTTTTTTGGTATAATATTTGGTCACTTATATGATTTTATATCTATTTTTTAAAATTATTTTATTGTGCATGGTTTCCATCGGCAAACTTGCTAAGAACCAAAGTGTTTAGGAGAAAATCGTTCTATTTTGGATGTCCAATAGCAAAGGGTGCTCACTTTGGGTGTCCTGTAGCCAATTTTGCCAATTAATTACTATATAAGCAATTGATGGGAGTTACTCTCTCCATTTTTAAAATTATAAGACATTCTAGACAAGGTTGGGAGGATATGATGGGCGCTGTTGTGTCATGAACTAAATTCCTCCTTCTAGTTCTAGGCTTCTCCTAGTAGCCCCTCCCACTCAGGCTTGGCCAATGATCTTTGTTAGCACATTGTGTGTTAAGTCTGACTATTCCAATCCAAATCAAAAATAAAAAGGCCTGAAAATAGAAAATCATGCCGATACATTTCTCATGTACTAGGCATGATGAGGTTCCGTTCAAGGCTAGCTCTTAAGTTACCAATTCTGATACATGCACATGTGATTATGTGAATGCTGTTTGGGTCATTGTTGCGCAACCTTATTATATGCTAACTGCTACCATTTCCAGTTAATTAATAGATCTCTCCCTGCACTTTTGTACTGATGTTGCTTCTCTGAGTTTTTGTGGCTAGCTAGATTCTATCATTAGCCCAAGCTTCTGTGCCTTACAATTTCACTCATACATTAATTTTGATAGGTATTGTTCAGATTGACATAATACTGCTAAATGTTTTATCCTGTTCAGCCCATGTCTGTTGGGCTATAACTGAACTAATACTAAGTCATGTTTTGCATCAATATATACATACATATGCGCTGAATGGAATTATCCAAACGTGTATCTAAACTGAAAAAGGAGAAATGTCTGCATCACAGTTCCCAATCCATTCAGAACCTCTGGTGGTGTTATCAGTGAAATAGAATGGGATCATGGATGCCACGGTGTGTTATCAATAGCTCACAAATACCATGTTGTGCTATCAGGTTACATGGTGGTCGAGGAGTAGAGTTCATGGATCAAGTGGAAAGTCATTGTGCTTGCACTCCATTTGGAGAACTAACAAACACTATAACTGAATGTAACTTATTAATATGCAATACACAAATGATGTATATGGATCCTTTCAAATGTACCCGGTGACATGGTCTACTAATCTCAACGTAGGTGGTCAAAATGCATTCGATTCATAGTCACATGTCATCGATGCTAAGGAACGTAGCAGGCGACGGGACAGACCCCGACAATACTAGTGCAAGAAAGGAATGAAAGAAATAAGAAACATTGTGAACAGAAAATGACAAAGGAAGGGGGAATTGTCTCTTCCTGAAACATATAATGATAAACGTTGAACAAGGGTATTGACATACTCATATACATGCTATACCTGCATGTTTTAAATTTGATATACAACAAAATTAAAGATGACTGATACCACAATAAACAAGAAAAATGTGGATCCTACCGGTAACAATGACAACGCTAGAGGTTGAAGGCAAGGGAAAAAAAAGACACTTGACTCATCTTCTCACTCTAAAACTAAGAAATAAATAAAATAATTACTGGCCATCGGTAAATAACTGTGAATGATATTCGGCAAATTTCAACACGGGTCAATACCATACTTCTTTGATGTCTCGCAGCAAAATTTACATAAAAAATAACGGCCTCTATCACAAACCACGAACATTAGACATGGGAGAAAAATGCTGGTGGAAATTGTCTCTGTCCTGCATAGTATGCGCCGGTCACCCCTGCCACCCAAGCATAAGCTACCTCCGGCACAGGATACTCCTGCCATGTGCTTCGCCGTCACTGCGGAAAGCAGATGCTTGGTGTGGCTCCATCTATCGCTCCATCCCGCGAAGGGCTGGATTGGTGTCCAGGGTCCACGAGGTGGTGTTTTGGAGTCGATTTGGGCATAGTCTCTTCTTTTTGAGACGGAGCGAGTATCATTCAATTTGGCGCGCGTGCCCATCATCACCGACGGGGTACACAGGGAAAATAATGGACCCAAAGTCCATCCAATTTATTTCCGGCGGCTAACGGGTCTAAGGTGCAACCAAAGATGTCTTAGCTCAAAATCATAGAAGTTTCGTAGGATCATAAGATATTTTATTTTGTTCCAAAGACACATTGGAACGATTTTTCACGCAGGATTCAAGTGTTACAAAAGCACAATCCTTTGTTGCCAAGAGGCCTTAATCACAGCTGTGTAGCACACAGCCTGAGAGCGTGGTGCCTTGACCACAGCTGTGGAACTGAGAGTGGATAGCTTGGGTTGTTTCAATCCTCAGGGCCAAAATTTAGTCTTATTTTGAACACTAATTTAGTGTATTAATATAGATTAGATACAAAACTCATTACACAAATTAAGACTAATTTACGAGACGTATCTATTAAGTCAAATTAGTCCATGATTTGATAATTTGGTAATGTTATGTTACAGTAAATATGTGCTAATGATAGATTAATTGGACTTATGAATTTATCTCATTAATTAGTCCACCCATGTATAATTAGTTTTATAATCAGCTCATATTTAATTCTCCTAGTTAGCATTCAAATGTGGATTAAGTCCACTTTTGGTCCCTCAACTATCACGCTGGTCTAATTTTAGCCTCCAACTCCAAAACTGTCCGGTCCAGGCACCACAACTTGCAAAACCAGACAATAAAGACCTCTCCGCACGATTCATGTGGTTTTTTACCGTCCACGTGGCGTTGACAGACACGTTGGCGCGGGGTTGAAGAATCATTACCCTAGTTGGTTTCGTTGATTAACGACAATTATAGTTTATTATGGCTAACGTGTGTTTTGCAGAGGCTATGCGTAACTTAGCCATAGTGATCGATAAGAATGGGCACTAATGGTCATCACTTAGCCCCCAAAATGGATATTGTTTCGGTTTTTAAGGAGACATGATGAAGACCCTAAAATGATAGGCTAAGTGTCACAAGGAGATGAAGGGCACTTAGAAATAGATAGTGCTTCTCTTTTTACCTTTGACCGTACTATTAAGAGGGGTTGAGATTAGTAACTTGACTTAGGAAAGCTTCAAGACTTAGGTGTGGTGCACACTTGACTTCCTTAGCTCTAAGCAAGCCTATGGTGACCGTAAGATAGCCTAAAACAACTTCCATATTCATCGCGACGAAAAACGAAGTTGTTAAAACTGTTTTCTGGGCGTCGGACGCTCCTGGTAGGGGCGTCGGACGCTGTCCGTCGGCATCGGACAGAGGCGTCGGACGCTGGGTGGTTGAGTCCACAGCGTCCGTCGACCTTCCAGAGGGGATGTTTTCTGGCTTAGTCTTTCAGGGTCCGTCGGACGCTGTCCGTCGGCCAGGCGTCGGACGCTGGGAAGAGCGTCAGTCGACCTTCCAGAGAGGGTGTTTTTCAACCCTAGTCAGAGTGAAACGCCGGACGCTGGGGATGAGCGTCCGTCGCCCAGTGACATAGCGTCCGTCGCTGGGAACAGTGTGTCAGAACTAGCCGTTGGGCAGGGCGTCGGACCGTCCGTCGCCTAAGCGTCGGAGCGTCCATCGTCCAAACTATGAACAGAAACTAGCCGTTGGGCATGCGACGGACCGTCCGTCGCCTAGTCGACAGAGCGTCCGTCGCCAACTTAAAATGCCAGCCCGAGGCAGTTTTCAGAGGGTCTATTTATAGCCCCTCTCACTTCTCTCCCACCTTGCCTTTGCTCATTTGAGTTGCTGAGTTTGTTGAGAAGGTTGGGAAGAGAGCAAGAGCCCTAGAGAGAGAGTGATTCGTGAATCCATCCATCCTCTCTCTAGTTCATCCAAGAGTTCAAGTGTGCATCCTCTAGTTGTAAAGCTTGAGTGAGTCAAGCGAAGATCAAGGCTTGTTACTCTTGGTGATCGACATCACCTAGACGGTCCGGTGGTGCTCGGAGGAAGGTGATCGCCGAAGGATTGTCGGCGGCCCTTCTCCATCGACGTTTGTGATCGGTTGTGGGCGATTCACCGAGCCGGAGTGGCGAAGAATCAGCCCGTAGAGAGCACTCATCCCTTGCGCGGGATTGAGGGGAGCTATACCTTACGAGGTGCTCCAACGAGGACTAGGAGGGAGTGTCGACTCCTCGATACCTCGGCAAAACATCGCCGTGTCAAGCATCTCTTTCTCTAGCTCTTTATTACCGCATTACTTTCTGCACTTGTCTTTCAATTCATACTAGAATTGTGTAGGGAGTTTTCGTTTTCCATTGTCTTGCTACCGCTTTCTAGCTAGGACACACAAGCGGTAGGCACTAGGGGGTTAATTGGCTCTTTATAGGTTTAATTCTTGTTTAGAAATTAAAAAGAGCCCAATTCACCCCCTCCCTCTTGGGTATCTTGATCCTTTTAGGGGTCCTCCCACTGACATGTGGGACCCACTTGTTAGCTCCATCTTCCACCTCCAACACCATAGATAGGCAGCTCGGCGCGGCGGGCGGCAGCAGGCACGACCGCGAGCAGGCGCGGGAGCGAGCGCGAGCGAGAGGCGTGCGCGGCTGCGAGATTGGCGCGGTGGGCAGCAGCGGGCGCGGCGGGCGGGGCCGGCGCGGCCGCAGGCGGGCGCGGCGGGCGGCAGCGGGCACGCCCGCGAGCAGGCGCGGGAGCGAGCGCGAGGCGCGCGTGGTCGTGATTTCGGCGCGGCGAGCGCGAGGGCGGCAGCGGGCGCGGCCGCGAGCTCGGCGCGGCGGGCGGCAGCGGGCACGGCCGCGAGCAGGCGCGGGAGCGAGCGCGAGGCGCACGCGGCCGTGAGGACGACGGCGGGCGCGGGCAGGCACGGCGGGCGCAGCAGCGCGAGGCACGGGCGCGGCCGCGGGAGCGAGCGTGAGCGTGAGGCGCGCGCGGCCGTGAGATTGGCGCGATGGGCAGCTGCGGGCGCGGCTGGCGCGGCCGCGGGCAGGCACGACGGGTGCAGCAGCGCGAGGCGCGGCAGCGAGCTCGGCGCGTCGGGCAGCCGGCAGCAGGCATGGCCGCGAGCAGGCGCGGGAGCGAGCGCGAGGCCGTGAGCTTGGCGCGGTGGGCAGCATCGGGCACGGCGGGCGGGGCTGCCGCGACCGCGGCACGACAGGCGGCAGCGGGCACGAGCGCAGCAACGAGCGCGCAAGCTAGGCGGTCCAAGCGGCGGCCCTCTCCCTGCCAAACAGTCGCGCCGCCGGGCCGGGGCCGAGCTCTCTCCCTCTCCCTCTCCCTGCCCATCTATGGTGTTGGAGGTGGAAGACGGAGCTGACAAATGGTCCCACATGTCAGTGGGAGGACCCCGCACCAACACGGCTGTCAACGCCACGTGAACGGTCAAAAACCACCTGAATCGTGCGGAGAGGTCTTTATTGTCCGGTTTTACAAGTTGAAGTGCCTGGACCGGACGGTTTTGGAGTTGAGGGAGCAAAAAGTGAACTTAATCCTTCAAATGTTCAATGTTTACTTTCTGATGTAGCCAAAGGCATTCAACAAAGCCTCTGGACTACACGGTCTGATATAAGGGTGCCAGTTTAAGCATCCATAAACAACGAATTCCGCCAAGACATAGCTGAAAGACAGTTCAGCAAATTATTTTTTATGATTCATGGCGTGAAATCATTATTAACATGAGATCACAACGTTCCTGCACTGACATTGTAGGCCCTGGCAGTACCTTTTTCCCTAGCAGCCTCTGACCTCTAGACCAAAAGGTAAATTGATTAGCAATTGACAAAATAGCAGCTGCCCAATGGCACCGATAAATGTTTTATTAACATGAAACCACAAAGTTTCAGCACTGGCAACGTTTAACAGGAAACTAGGCCAAAATATCCCACTTCAAAAAGTTCCAGTTCACCACTTCTGCCCCAATCCGAAATCCGTAAAAGAGCACTGCTCATCTTGTACCAGTGGAAAAAAATAACCTCAGATTGATACGCTAAAGTTATTTGACGGATGCTTTTACAGCTTTCTCTGCCGCATCATCAAGATCTTCTGCAGTGATCAAAGTCATACCACTTTCCTGAAAGATAGATATAAATATCGCCAATAAACATGTATGTTTTCAGACAACAAAGCAGAGTCAGAACATACTACTATCATCAACATCACTTACCTTAAGAATCCTCTTTCCTTGGTCTACATTGGTGCCTTCCAACCGAACAACAACAGGAACCTTCAGGTCAACCTGACAACGGGTGGGAAAATTAACGAAAATGTTCTGTACAGGAAAAACCTGAGATATACATACATAGCACGTATCATAAAAAAACATGATACTTATGGGGTGTTTAGTTTGACAAATGATGTGATCCATCAAGGATTCAAGGTACCAACTTCTCAGTTCTCACTCAAATTTCTGGTTTGGGGAATGAAATAGATTGATTCATCACCACCTTATCCGTCACAAACACATAGCTAGCCTAATACTCCCTCCATTCCAAATTATAAGACATTTATGTATCTTGAAAACCCAAAAATCCAAATTGTCTTATAATTTGGGATGGAGTAACAAGGAATGGTTCATCCACCAAAAATCATGGGATGACACCATGATGGACCATTCCATTCTAGTGAGGTGATTTCTCAAACCAAACACCCCATTAATAAACATGCTGAAAATGCTAAGAAAATGAATACGAAAACAAGGGCCATGATGGTGAAGTACCTCCAAATCCAAATCTAATTAAAAAACAGACAAGAAAAACTTTACACTATTATCAACACATTTTTATTTAACAGCAACCACTAGCAGAACGTACAGACAGGATGATAAAAAATAGAACCAAAGTCATCAAGGATCCACGGCGAGGAATACAAACAGCTCCAAAACAGACTTCATTTGGGTATGTATATTTGTATGTAGTGACCAAATTAAACTTGCAAGAAAACCATCCACAACTGATTCGTGACAATATTATTACTGTGGAATATCAAGAGGCAGAGAAACAAGGTTGAGACAAGTATCTCCTTGTACTATAAGTGGCAAATTTCTGAAAACAGAGACATCCAATTTCAGGGAAATAAAGAAGTCCCTAGCAAATTAAACTTGCAAGAAAACCATCCACAACTGATTCGTGACAATATTACTGTGGAATATCAAGAGGCAGAGAAACAAGGTTGAGACAAGTATCTCCTTGTACTATAAGTGGCAAATTTCTGAAAACAGAGACATCCAATTTCAGGGAAATAAAGAAGTCCCTAGCGGTGAGGACAACTATTGCATGAACACACTGATTCTGTGGGGAAAAAATATGCCAAAATTGTCAGAACTGATGTTACAAATAAAGCTACGAAAGGCTAAAAATGTACCAGTTTAGCAGCATTAACAATTCCACTTGCTATCACGTCACATTTCATAATGCCCCCAAAAATGTTCACAAGAATTGCCTTCACTCTATCATCTGAAGTCAGTATCTTAAAAGCTTCCACAACCTGGATAGAATAGAAATTTTATAAGATATGCAGTCTCAAAGCAAAGCAACAACGCCAAAACTGTGTCAGGGTTTAACATGGATTTCAAGGAATTCTATATCATTCAGGTGATAACAAATATTTGCAATGTACTCAGGATAGAAGAGAAGGTCAAACTTTCAAGTAACATTAAAATGGAATCCAATTTATACCTGCCCCTCTGATGCACTTCCACCAACATCAAGGAAATTGGCAGGCGTACCACCATGCAACTTTATAATATCCATGGTCGCCATGGCCAATCCTGCTCCATTCACCATGCAACCAATCTCTCCATCAAGACCAATATAGTTCAAATCTGCTTTGGCAGCAGTGACCTGTACAGGTATTGGTTCCAATGCCAGATTATATAACAAAAAAAATGTACTAGCTAAGAGCCTAAGTTCTCATCACAAATAAGGTCTAAAAGGAGAGAAAAGTGCAAAAACACATTAGAAGAAAACTTGACACAAGGAGAGAATGAACAGTGGGAAAGATAAGCAATTCTATACCTCCCTGGGGTCTTCCTGAGTTGTATCGCGCAGTGCAAATATTTCTTTCTGTCTAAATGCAGCATTATCATCAAAGTTTCAACTTTGCATCAGCAGCAACAAGCTTGTTGTCAGCTGTCTCCGCCAGAGGATTTATCTACCCACATCAAGCATCCAAATTATAGCGTAATAAGATATAAGCATCAAAATGAGGACCATTTCTCACTGCATACCTCCAGCAATGTGCAATCACTCTTGCAGAAAAGTTCATACAGCTTCTTAATCTGTTCTATAGAAGACTGCCTATCCGCTGCCTTCAGAGCTAGACCATCAACAACTTTAGCTGCATCCTCATCTGTGATTCCTTTAAATACATCAATAGGAACCTGACATTCCAATAAATTAAATTTCAACATAGGTAACACAATTTGGAGAAGTGCCATGTAAATATGAACCACAACAGAGCCATGCAATGAGCCCAAAATAATATTAGGGAACTTAACCTTAATAATCATATCAGGATACTTCTCCGCAAGATCTTCAATACTGGTTCCTCCCTTGCTGCAAGCAATAATGAGCTGAAATGGACAATCAGAAATGAGGATTAGAAAAAAAGGAACATGACAAAATATATCATCCATTTCAGAAAGGAGACTGACAATCTGCAAGCTAACTTAGACTTCGTTGATTCAGTCACCACAATGCACTGACTTATTTGAAGAACACAAGAAAAGCCCACTAATAGAAATTAAAAATGAACAGCAAAGTAAAAAATATCTGAGATAAATGGCATACCGGACCAGCAGTTTTCCTATCAAGGGTGATGGCAAAGTACATCTCATTAGTAAGAGAAAGTTTCTCACACAAGTAGACCTGCCAAAGAGAATGGAGAGTATCAATTTCTAGAAATCTTCGACATGCAAGGAAATATTGCAAACTAAAAGTATGAGGTAATGCTTTCATACAGCATAGTCATAAGAATAAAAATTATGTAAACTATTTGAAATGCATTGAGATCTTGCCTTGCATATTAAAAATAGTAAATATAAATCCATCCACAAGGTTAAGGAGAAAGTCATAGAATGACAAACATCAGATATCATGTACACAGGGCCTTAAAGGTACTAATTCCCTTTCCCTACAACAAATATGCATTCTTGAACATTTACACTATCAAAAGTAGAACTTTTTACTTCATTTTTTTTTACAATTTGAAAATAATATATGGATTACATGTTACAAAATTACTTTACATGAAAAATCTGTAACATGAGAGTTACATGTCAATCTACCTACTTCTTTATGTATTGCTGGTCATAGTTAAACTTTGATGGGAACGGATCTTAAAACAGGCTAATATTTACTATTAAGAGGAGTACTTTTTATATTTTTATGACAGTATATGGTGCAATCCTGCTGTTAGTATTTCACATGAACATAAGAATGGAGAATGAAGAGAATGATACATATGGTACTTTGTGTTTCACAGAAGAGTCTGAATTTCCTATTATTGACATAATAACTAAAGTGCAGAAGGGTCAAAACTTGGTAAATGAAAGATGGGAGAATCCACATGATGGAGAACATTTGTAATGTTCTTAGCAGCTCAGCATAGAGTAAAAGAAAGTAACGAGTACAAACACAAACAGACCAAGGATGAAAAAATAGTATAGCAAGTTTTCACAGAGAGTAAATGAACTAACAGGTAAACACACCAACAGACCAAGAGCAAACATGCCATGAAGCCAATCACGGTTCAAACAGAAACATATAAAAGCAAAAGATGGACTCATTAGTAAGTTCTAACCTTGCTCACAATCTTTCCCTCTGGACCTGTTTGTTTCGTTACCAGAATCTTGCCTAACATTTTACCTGCAGTACCAGTACGACTCATTCAGCGATTAAAGTACATACACAAAACATGACTGACTTGCACAACCTAATAGCAGAACCTAACGTGGGAGGAATAACCCACATGAAACCAATCAACCAATCACAATGAATAAATAACCTTAAATTCTGCAATAAATGTGTGAACACAGTGATCTATCCACGCAGCAATATTCCTGATACAGTTCCACTTAGTTAAACAAGAAAGACCAGCGCGCTTTATCAAACAAGTAGAGTTCATGATAGCAAATTTCAGCACCGGACAATTCAAAATAAAATTAGTGTATGAGTAACAGAAATTAAGTATGTGCCTGTCGTTCACATGCGTAGGAAGTAAAATTGGCCTTCTATGTTTTTTTTTTTGGCTTTAATCATAAACAAGGGAATGAAAATGATAATGATAAAATAAGTGTCATTATCACGAATAGGAACAGCTGATGGGCCAGAAATCTAAGAAATTCTAGGAAGAACTGCTGTAGTTTTTTTTTCCTTCGTCAAGTCACAGCATGCCATCAATACATAATGAATTCAAGTACTTGCTATAGTACACACTTACTTGCAATCGATTCAGCTTCCTCAGCCTTTACAATATGGACACCACACCTTGCAGCCCACTTTTGAAAGTTCCCAGCCCACGGCCACCAGCAAGGATTTGACTTTTAACAACTATCTGCAATGAGATTATGAGAACACCTCAAGTATGAAACTGCGACTAAATTGCAATGCGCAAATTATTAAATGTCTAATTTTACTTAGATTACAAGCAAGATACATGCTGCTTAGCTAAACTTTTTTTTTCATAAGCATGCATACATCAAAAAGGTCAGAAATATTGTGCATAGCATTTTCATAAAAAAACATGCATACATCAGAAAGGTCAGATATATTGCACATACCATTGAGCAGAAGCAGTATGATAATGTTACATATGGCATGGAAGGTTGTGTCATGGCTACATTTGCATCTAAGATAAATGTGATTGTTTTATGCCAAATATAAAATACTGTTTATACCCACCAACTATAAATTGTCTTGCAAAACAATAGCCCCTTGACCACATAAAAGCCACCTAAATTCCAGCACCCGTAAAAACAAAATCAATCATAAATTGATAGCAATGCAACCACAACTTATCATAAATTCTAAGTAAACTACATTCTTCTGGGTCCAGAATCGCCATGATTACCCAAGACATGGACGACATGGACGACTGGCATTTTGGACCACGGGGTGATAAGATGAACTTATTGATGGGTCGAATAACAGAAGATGAGGAAGCTGTAGCATCATCACCTCTTTCTCGCTGGGGAACATGTTCTTCAAGGCATCCTTTACCTCCTGTACGGACCCAGCCGCCGCGCCCCTGGGCACGTTGATGCCGTACTTCCCCATTAACTCCGCGCCCTGCAGACCCAAATAATCCACAAACCCTAGTCCATCAGCCCAGCCTCCAAAACAACACCAATAAATCCCGCACAATACGAGAAAATGGGAGAGCGAAGTGTGAGATCTGGAAGCGCTGGGCACCTGGTACTCGTGGATGTTGAGGCGGCGGAGCTGCTGATGCTGCCATCTCCCGGCGACGGAGAGGGCGCGCGACGCAAGCTTGCCGAGCGATCCGCGAACCATGGCTACGGCGACCTAGGTGGGGATGCTCTTCCGATCCGGAAACCCTACGAGCGTGGAAGACGCCTCTTTCGATTTGGTTTTTCGGTTTTTCCCCTTCCTTTTCACCCGATTCTCTCTCGTTTCCTTTCTTGCGGAAGGGACGAATGGGTGCGGCGGCGGGCGGGCTGCGAGCTGCGGGTCGGGGCCCGGTGTAGACTAGTACACGTGGAAGGGATAATGGTTTTCACTTCTCGGTGGTGGCTGATACTAGTACCCTCCGTCCCTAAAAGAACATAATTATGAAAACCATGTCATTCAAAGATTTTTTTGTTTGATCAACTTTATTTTAAATATTATTAGAATTTATGTCTCTAAATAATTTTATTATGAAAATATATTTCATAACTAATCTAATGATACTAATTTTATATCACAGATGTTAGTACTTTTTTATATAAAATTAGTCAAAGTTTAGACTGATTGACTTTTTGAAAAACGAGAATTGCATTCTTTTAAGGACCGAGGTAGTACTTCTCAACTTTAATATATTTTTAGATAATATATGTGCAATATTTATATCTTCAAATAAATTTATTATTAAAATATATTCAATGATTTATCTAATAATAATAAGTTTTAAAAAGCTAACTTCTTAGAAATAAGAATGACTTCTATTTTGAAACTGAGGGAGCATATGGGTTTAGTCAAAGTGGGGTGCATATGTTAGTGTTATTGGTTAAGGGCATGTTTAGATCCGCTAACTCAAGTTTAGAAAGTGTCATATCGATATGTTAATTAAAAAAACTAAATATGAGCTAATTATAAAACTAATTACAAAAGTGATGACTAATTGATGATATAAACCTATTAAGCATAATTTATCCATCATTAGCATATATTGTTATAACACCACATTGTTAAATAATTAACTAATTAGACTTAATATATTCATCTTACAAATTAGTCTCAATATATGTGCATTCTATAATTAGTCTATTTTTAATACTCCAAACTAGTGTTCAAACATCCGATGTGACAGAGACTAAACTTTTGGATGAAGAACGAGTTGTTCAGATTGATTGGATTATACTTAAAAAAAGGCTTGATTGGATTATAATTAGGGTTGTGTTTGGTTGTCTTTTATTCCCTTTGTCCTGATTTTGTATAATGTGAGTGATAACATGTTTCGTTGTCTGCAATTTACATGAGTGAATGCAAAATTACATTTTAGTTTTAGCCTAATAGATACGCTCAAAATAAGCATCATTGGTCATCCTAGATAGGTGGATACAGTACATCTTACATTGATCCACGTTCTCTCACAAAAAGTTCATGTATCCACTCATAGAGGCAACAAAATGTCTTCATAGGACATTACTACCGATCCACTTGGTCTGTATCCAATCATGTAGGATATATGGTGAAGGATTGTCAAAGCAACCAAACACACATAGGCAAGTCTAAGAGTATTCCTTGGTATTTTAGGGAATACGTAACTATTTTAATACTCTTAAGTACACATATATTTTATTTATATATGTATACTTGTACATAATGCAATATTCCTAATATTTTCATTCATTATAGACCACAGTGGCAAAAAAAACGACCTTTTGACTTGTCTCCCAACCTCCCACACCCATAGGTCGACCCATGAGGTCTCTCCACCCGGCCATCCCTTCTCGGCATCCTACCCCTTCATGGACACAGCTTGCAACCCTATGTCCCTATAAGACCGCTGAAAGCTCACGTTTCATTTTTGTAATTGAGACAACTAGTGAACTAACTTTTTGCTAAGTGTTGCTTAAGCTAGATGAAGTCCACACCAAGGTGGTGTGCAAAGCTAGTAGATGGATGAAGAGTGCTCAATCCAAATGGAGCAAGCTCACAATTAGAGAGAAGATGAAGAGGTGAAAACAAGCCCGAAGGCAAAGGTATATAGTAGGGGTTTTGTTTTTGCCGATCGAGACGTAATGGAGAGTTTGGTGGTATTTAGGATAGAGTCACACCAAAAAGAGAAAAACTCTAAAGTGCAATGGTTATCTAAGTGTCACTAGGTGTGAACTAATTTTGCACATGCATTGGACATCGTGACATGGTAAGATGCAATTAAAAAAAATAGAAAGCTAACTCAGTGCCTAAGGTGAAGATGTTCATGTTAGATCATACTGGTGTTAACAAATTTGAGACGCTCGTAAAGTTTGTGACTTAGTGCTATTTTTCAACACTCGTCAGATTATCAAATCCCCTGGTTAGGAGGTCATCGGAGAAAGAGTTGCATGTTGGAACTTAACCAAGCCTAGGGCTAGGTACTATATTTATCATGTGCTTTTCTACTCATAACAACAAAAGAATAGGAATTGTTGTTCCCATAGCGATAGATTTGAACAAACGCACCAAATCTCTAGGTGCTCATTACCAGACTTCTCTAGCGATGGATGGGAGATCCTGGGTGGAGTCAAGCTCGAGTTGGACTACGCCTCTATCATGAATTGGACGCCAAGCTGACCCTCTCCAACTACATGCTATATTAAAAGGAGTGTTGTCTTCATCACAACTCATATATTTAAGTATGTCCTGATTTAATATGTTATCCTAGAAACGATTGTTATTTGTGTCATGCTATTGCTCATGCTGATGATGTTTGGTTCAACTAGTGTGCTAGAGATTTGCATGATAGTATCTATGTTTGTCATGATTTATTTATGCCTTGAATTAATCATAATTTGGCCGGTAATCCAGCAACTTATATAGTAAAAAACATTATATGATGCCGCTTAACATATATCTCATTTCGATCGATGAATAATCTTAAGCCGGTTTCATATTTTTTTAGGTTAATAACACAAAGGAACTTGCTAAAATCGACTAACATGTTTTAACCGACTATGAACACAAATTAGTTTTAATCCATGAATAAAGAAAAACATGTTAGACAAAATCCTAAATCCAACGAAATCTAATTTGTGTTGGCATGGAAACAATTAAAAATTATATTTTTATAGTTAGACAATGACAAAAGATAATATGTTATGATACAAAGACAAATGAAAAAAGATAAAAGTAATAGTTTACTTGAACTGGTCGGTTCTACAAGAGTGATGTCTGAAATCATATTAAAACTTAGACATCTGAAATATAAGAAAAGTGTAAAACAAACTATACAAGATTAAATAAAATTTAGATTTTTTAATATCCTATTTTTTCTAAAAATATATTAAATATATTTGAAAAAAAATTATATGTATGACTTTTTTCTTAAAGTTTCATAGTCTCTGTTTTAGTGCTGAGCTCAATAAAGTTGCTTATTGAGTATTGACCCTCAGTTATTGTGAATCAAACTTCCTTATAGCCTTTTGGGTTCTCAGTGGTGAATAGAGGTCCTCCATCACTTGCACCAGCCCAACCCAACAACTGCCCAAACAACAGCCGAAACATAATGACAGTTCTGCCCTGAGCCTAAGCCCACACCTATCAATCAACACACCTGCACAGCTCCAGACTCCATCCCGAACGCGATGGCAGTTTTGGTATTTGTAGAAAATCCAATGGGCGGAGATCACCCGGCTGCGTATATATACGACCACCCGCTCCCCTCTCTCGGCCCCTGCACCCGCCGCGCCCCATTCATCCCCCCGCTCCCTTTCCCCTGCGCGCAGCGGACGCACACGCTCTCCTCCTCTCCCCCGCCCCCTCCACGGGATTAACTTTCGTTTGAATTGCGTGCGTGAAGTTACGAAAGTGCCCCCCTGCACCGGTGGGACCCACGCCCCACGCCTTCCTTCCTCTCTTTCTCCCGGCCCAACCGCTTCCTTTTATCTCTTCTACTATTTTCGTGTCCCACCACCACCACCAGTCGCCATCGGGCGATTCCGTCTCTGGCTTGGCGAGCAGGCGCATCCGGGCCGTCGAGCTGTCGATCCACGCGGCGATGCAGGCGCCACGTGGCGGTGGCTTCCTCGGGAAGCGGAAGGAGCGCGACTACTACTACCCCGGCTACCCCTCGGTGTCGTCGCCGTCGGAGCAGGCGGTGCTGCTCCAGCGGCAACAGCCGCCGCTCGCTAGGCCCGACCCGCGTGGTGGCATGCCGGATCGCCCGGCGGTGAGATTTGGCGCCAAGCCGCCGCTCCCTCAGCCAGGGACTCAGGTCGGCGGCAACAAGCTGCTGGCCGGGTACCTGGCGCACGAGTTCCTGCGGCGCGGCACGCTCCTCGGCGAGCGGAGGCTCGAGGCGCCCCGCCTGAAGGAGAAGGATCCCGCCCCTGCGCCGCCCGAGCCGAGCAGGCGCTACGCGGAGGTTTCGCGGCTGCTTATGGCGGGCGGGGCCCGCATCCCCGGCGTCGTCAACCCGTCGCAGCTCGGACACTGGCTCCGGATCAAGGAGTGACCGAGCGGTCATGCCGCTGGAGATCGGGTGCACGCGGCATGGCCGCATTGTCTACTGCTTCGCCTCGGCGGCGGCCGATCAGAGGAACCGTTGCTTTTGAACATTAGCATGCGGTTTGTCGTTTCTCTGTCTTTCGTTCCCTTTCAAATTTTTCGTGTGGTAATTAGTAAATCAACTCCTCTTGTCAAAAAATTAGTGTAGTTGTTGGATGAGAATCTGGAGGCACTACTACTACTGCTAGCTTTTGCTGCGTCGCTTCATATTTTCTCCTCCGCTGAAATCCTCTGCATCAGCAAAACCCTGTGACGCATGGCGTGGATGAATCCACCGTCGATGTAAATACATGATAATGCTTTAGTAGCTAAGAAGTGTCTGTTACTTTTACCAGTAGAGTATGTATTAATTTGACATAATCAGTGCTTGCCGTGACTAAAATCCAAATGCATGGTTCCCGTATTTGGTGGAAAGGATGCTTTAGTACTATGTGAACCTTTGCTTGCACACGTTTCTCATCTAGATCGGTGTTTGTTCCTTGTTTCGTTGAGCAATAATAAATATGGCAGGTTTCAGTTTCAAAAAAAAAATGTTAGGTTTCTTTCCATCTTGAGTTCTTCCTGCTCTGCAGACGTTACTGTGTCTGTGTGGTTTTGGAAGGCATTCGATCCATCATTCCATCCAAAGGTTCACACAGTAAGTGGTTATCTCCAACAAATATGAAGTTGTCTTTGACCCCGTTTGGATCATAAAAAAAAAAAAAGCTGCAATAGCGGCCAGCTAATAGTTTTGCATAACTTGGGTGTTTGAATAGTTCAAAACAGGCTATAGGCTAGACTAAAAGTTGAATTATTTGGATCTGCTAGTCTTGAGCTTTTCTTAGTAGCTAGTAACAACTTATTTTAGTCAATCCAAACATAGTCTTAGTATTTCATCTAGTAGTACTATTTGCTTGTACCATTTCTGGTAGTTTAATTGTAAATGGTAACTTTGGTCCCACAAAATTCTGTAGCAGTTGAGGGTCCGGTCTTCTCTGTTCCCATTCTTCTTTTTCTTGTTCCACTAATAACGAGATAGTCTGTGTTCTCGTTCATATATTCTGTTCAATGGTCCGCTCTGCGCTTTGACAATGCCGCGGCAGCCACGGAGTTAAACTATGTACTATGCGTAGTCAACTGAAGGAAACTTCCATGTTTTAATCTATATACTAGCGTATGGCCATGCCTTGCTACGGGGCTTTACATAATAAAAGTTCATGAGAAAAAAAAAGTCAGAGACTCAAAATTCTAGTTTAATAGGGAGCTTCATATTGACCATTTACCATTATAATCATACAATTAACATTTTCAGTAAGTGTGAAATCTTTTTTTTATAGTTGTATTAAGTGTCAAATGTGTGAAGACACACATTGGTTAGCACAAGAGATTTCGTAGTGCATGTCAGGCAAAAAGAAGGTAATTTGGCCACAAGAGCTTTTGTTGGAGTACACGTGCACCTGTAGTTCTTCAGCCCTTACACTTCCTGTTTCCTGTTGATGTTGATCTTCATAACGGATAGAGAGTTATATAAATAGATTAAGCCTGACATGAGAGTTGTAACACTCATTCCCAATAGCTGTAAATTCCTTGGACGAGAGTGTAGTAGTAAATGGCTTACTATTTCATGAAGGAAGAACAATGCATCAGAGCAGGGATAATCAGAAGCATCAGAGGAAAAATGATCAGGATTTAGAACGATGAACTGAAAAAACATGCCAATCCCAATCCCCAATAGAAATAGTAATATGAGAAAGGTGGGCTTAAGTAGCAGGAGAATATAGTAACTTTAGTACTGAAGTAGTGGTTGCTGGCTGCCTGGCTTGCTGCAAATGCAAAGAGGCTTGTAACTTTTCATGGGCTCATATAAGTAATGTAGTAGCTGAAAATAGTTGCAAGTGAATCAAAGATGAAAAAAAATCAACAACACACGAACTGATAGGAACAAGATTAAAGCCTTGTTTGATGCGCATGTATATCTCTCAAACCACATGTGTTGGAGTGTATTTGAACTAATATCCACTATAATTCATTTCATACCATGTGGTTTGAGATAGATACATGCATATCCAAACAAGTCCTAAAGGGAAGTCATATCTCTAAGGATTGCCTTTGCCTACGTAAAAAAGAGCAGGCAGACAAAGGAGGCGGGAGGTGGCAACGGGGGAGGGTGCGTCAAGGCGAATGGGTTCGGGCGAGGGGATGTAGCCGGCGTTAGGGCTTCGGTACTGAACAGACGTGCATTAGAATGAATGATGAATCTGACAACATTCAAACAAAGCCTTGTTATATTAAATCATGTTTACAAAGTGAAAGTTCATACACATGGTTTCAAATTACCGGTTTGTATATAGAATTATAAGCAAAGCTTTTCAGCGTTTCAGAACAGACGATGGCCTTGAAGCTAGCTAGCATCGCCAAGTAGCACCATCTCTTTTACCAAAAGGTAGCTCTTCACCTCGGACGCAAGCCATCTATACTGAGGGGCTTTTGGCCGGTGTCATTGCACTCAAAGTCCTCTTTCGCTGAGACGATCTGAACAAGCGTCGTCTCAATCTTTTCCATTCGCGTCGAGGCAGCTTACCGTGCGCGGCAAGACCACCGGGCCGTCGGGCCGCACAGAGGAGGCCCGTTGCTTGCACATGACTACAGGAGTGGTTGGCCTTGCCGCTCGCCTCTTGTCCGACAGCGACGTGAGAGACCGATAGAGCAGGAGAGAAAGCAAGCGCTAAGGAAGAATGGGCGGAGCAAGCCAAGGCGGTGCAAAATAGCCATGCCTGCTCTTTTCTTCTGCTTTCATACATCAAAGTGGCGAAGCACGCAAAGGATGGTAAACGCGTCGGAACAATGGCCGTGTACTACCAGCCCCACTAGGATTTTGCTTGTTTGCTCTTGCAAGACGACGTGCGGGTGCAAAGACTGCAAACAGTGTTAAAAACTGTTCAAGCGCACGGACGCCTTTAACTTTTCTGCGTGGAGGGGAAAAAATTAAAAATGGGCTCGGCATCAAAATGCATGGGTTCATTGGCCTGGCCGGTGAAAGCGGCGGCACTCGGCTAGTTACGCGCCAAGTACGCCAGAAATGCGTCGATTCGGCGGGTCGTTGGGTGACTGTTGGATGGGATGCAGACATGTGTTCCTCGCCTGCCACCTGCGCCGATGGAATGGCTGGTTCAAGTTCAATATGGGTGGACTTTTGTCACGCAGCTAGCGGGGTAGTATATCAGTGGCCTCTCGTGCTTCTCATTCCGCGGAAACAGCTTCAATTCTGAATGAACGATGCAAAAATAGGGCTAGTATACTTGCGAGAGAGAGAGAGAGAGAGAGAGCCAGGAAAAAAAAAACTCTGGCCAAGCCATCGACACTCGTCGTGATGGCCGGCCGAGTGGCTGGCCCGCCGACCGGTCCATCACTCGAATGAATTTGGCAGCTGTTAGGTGGGTCTTACTACTCCTGCAGTCCTATTAGTAGTTTCGACTCTGCACTATATTTTCCGCGAAAGATTTATTCATTTGTTTTTTTTTATGAAACCTTTTTCGGTTTTACATCTGTACAACACATAGGACAGACTGGCAGCAGCATATGCTGGTACAAACACACAGTATGGTGGTGGTGGACAATTGTGGACGAAAGCAACAAAGACACGGGACCCAGCATTTGGTTCAAGTAATGCTAACCACTCAGTGCAGCTTTAACTCGGAAACCACGATAATATGGTTAGTGTGGCAGCGTGTTGAGCATTTACGTCTATATTTGTATAAATCGAAAAAATATAGACATTTCTAAAAATATTTACGAAAGATGATATTTGTAAATTATATCGTTTTTTCAATAATAAACGATAATATGTCTTATCTACCCTATCATGCATCTATCATAATTTTTTTCTATCTTTGTACTCGTGTAGACACAATTCCTTGTATAAAAAGGAATCCTTCCACCCTTCTTTAAATCTAGTGTCGTGTTAAGGCACTCCCAACCAAGAATTATATGGTTTATATGTTTATTGACAAGGGTGTCAAACAAATAAAAAAGATGAGAAAATGGTTTCTTATGTCTTGTTTGGTATTCAGTAGTGAAACATTTTTTCTTTAGCTTCACGAGCAGCTGTATAAGCGAAGCTAAAGTTTTGTTTTATGATCTACTCCCTCCGTCCCAAAAAGAAGATCGCTATGGGATGCGTGCAGGTCAAATTTTCTCAACTTTGACTAAGTTTGTAGAAAATACGTGCAACATTTATATCTCCAAATAAATTTGTTAAAAAACTAGACTTAAAGATCTTTCCGATGATACTAATTACTTAACATAATTATTTTTATACTTTAATATATAATTGCCGGTATTTTAAAAATGTTAACTTCTCGAGAAGCGAGAATGTCATCTATTTAGGGACGGAGGGAGTATTTGACATAACAGCTTCATAGGCTGTAAAAAAGGAAAAAATAACCATAATACACTTCTTTTTTCTTTTTTGTTCTCTGTTTTTCTAATCTCCTTCCCTAGATCCTTTTTTCTTGAAGCGTCGTTGCGCACACAAGCCCCGATAGCCATGGCGCGCATGAGCTCTCTCTAGGTTCGCACCCAGCAATGATGCCCACTCTGCACCCACGCGTGGGTTGAGCTCTCTCGGCCATGCGGGGTAAATTCAACCTTCGCTTGCTAGGCCCCACCGTTGAGATGAGAGACTATTTTCAACTTCATCTCGCATACAATCTCTATGATAGCACATTTTCAGGAGCTTCACTTGTGAAGCTATTGGTAAAAGATCCGTTTGGCATAAAACAACTTGAAATAACTTATGAAGCTAGTTAATAAGTTTTGTCAAATAGAACCTTAGATAAGAACATGTATGTTGGCCGAAACTACATGTGATTTCTAGCTTTTGGATTGTTCTTACCTTTTTTTACTAGTTGATACCCTAATTAATAGGGTCATATAAACTATTCTAATTTTTAGGTTAAAAGTGAGTTTACTACTACAATTCTTGTGGAAACGGTCAAATGATTTCTTTGAAGAACAACGACGGCAGAAAACTAGTATACTAGTACTTGTACGCAACTGAAAATATGCTGGTAGCAGCTGTGCCAACGTGTGGTGCACGCTGCGCAGAGTACAGCGGCCATGGCGCATCCAGCAAGCTTCGTGCAATCGCGTGGCCGCGTCCGCGTGCCTTTGCACTTGCAGGCTGTTCAGGCAGCAGATGGCGAAGATGTTGGCGGCCGGCGCGGCGCCTGCCACCATCGACCAAGACGTTTGTTTAGTGCGGGTCGGGGATGGCGCATGAGCATGACCGGCCTAGACGACAGTGATCGCTGGCTGCATGGTACTGGAGGGTCGCGTCGGGTCGCTATCCGGCCATCCGGAAGAAAAATTTCTTTACAGTTGGGAGCTTGGGATACCCATCATTTAAGTTGACAGCGACGCATCTTTACCGACGAGTCGTCGCTTGTACTGTACATAACTTGCTAGTACCCCGGACCCCCCCCCCCCCCCCCCCCCCCCCGAGTCTGTGTGTGTGGTGGTCAAGCACAAAGGTTCTTGGCAAGTTAACTTTAGACTTTAGTTATTGGGGTTTAGCAAATGCACGAATTAATTAATTATCTTTGCTGACAGAACAACCTAATCGTGAATTCATGATGATATATTCTTGGGTGCGTGCCTAGCGTGTGTGGCGATGGCGCTCTTGTTGACGGTGGGATGATTGAGAGTTTTCTTAGGCAACAGAGGGTGATGGTTGATAAGGATGCCAACGGATACGATATGGCGGATATCACCAATATTACATTTGTTTTTATATTTCTAATCGGATACGGATTTGAATATGGATAGTGTCAGCTATGTTAGACAAGATACGATTGAATGTCGACATCATAAATATACGATTTGAGTATTTAGATACGAATGATATTAGATGTTGGTGTGGACTTGAATACAGATAAATTTGAACATTAAACGGATTTGGTCTTGATGAATATGTAAAGTGGGATGCAAAAAGGTGTTTCATCAGACAAGGGAGGTGTCGTGGGTTGTGTACTTGTTGTATAGCCAACAACAGGATGGTGGTTAGTGAAGGTTGTATTTTGCATCTGTTATCCATGAGTTAATGAGCTAACATAACTCGTCTTGTTCGTTTAGTTTATTAGCTATGATGCAGTTTTATTTCTCAACAAAAAAAAAACCATCAGTTGACTTATAAGCCGCAAAAACTATCAGTCGAACAGACCGACTAATATTAGTTAGCTAACTAGTATTAGCTGGTTTGATCTAATTGGTGAGATAGTTGTTAGATGAGTATTTAGCTAAACAATTAGCTAGACCATAAAACATTTTACTATTGATAAACAAATCCCCACCAACCCCAACCCCCCCCCCCCCAAAAAAAAAAAAACAGGTCTCCATTAAATATTTCTTTTCTCAAAATCAACTCCTCCCACAGCAGCTCGCCAATATTTTTTACCCCAAATTTTGTAGTTCTACCACATCACAATTAGTAGGATACAAATCGGAATAGTTGGATCGGTGGCAGCTGCATTTTTTTGGAGTTGCTCTAAGTATACATGTTATATTGGGAGTAGACCATAACGATAATTGAGCAGCGATCACCAAACAGGACCGAACTGGATCCGATCCATACACTATCAAACACCTTCCCTCTTCAGCCCGCAGATTCGATCCACAAAGGCGGTGTGGGCTGGGCTGCTTCCGTCCCAAGTAAGCGAGTCGCCGAGTCCTCCACGTCCCTCCCCGACACTTCCGGCTTTCCGTGCCCTTTTCCTCCTCTCGCAGCTCGCAGGAGCAACAGATTCCACCCGTTCCTTCGGGTGGTGGCCAGACGAATCGAGGAGGGAGGCAGGATGGCCTCCGACGGCCACCCGCCGGAGTCGGGGAAGAAGGAGGAGGTCGCCTCCATGGCCGCCGGGCCTGGAGCCAACGATCTGGACGACCCGCAGTTCATGTGCTGCGTCTGTCTGTGAGTTTGTTGCCGATGCGGCGTCCCCCTTTTCCCTCTCTGATTCCTCTTCTTCTGTAGATCGTTTTGTAATTACGGGCAACTTCTCTGATCCTACGTACGTCGGCAAATCGTTCGTGCTCGTAGATTTCCCCTAAATTTCTTTATACCAGCAATATTATTATGCTAGGTTGCGTTATTCGTTATTCTTATTCGTAAGCTTCTGTGTCGATAATACTCCAGAGCCCATTGTTCCACAAAAATTATAACACTTAGGGGCAGAGCACGCTGCATTATTATGTTAAAATCATTTTGAGATTGATCGTGCCATGGCCCAGGGCACATTTACCTCCCATATTCTAAGGTGTGCAAGGTTCTTTGCAAAACAAATGTTCATTTATGCACCTTGCTCCACTCATATGTATTGCAGAATTTTGTACCTAGGAATATCGTTAATAGAACCTAGCTGCTCTAGTATGCTATACGACCTGGCACTTTGGGGATGCTGGCACCTGAATTTATAGCCAGCAGATCTGTGCCACAATTCGCACTCTCCAGCAGGGTTATGTTTCAAGTTGGGGCTTCACTGAAGTCTGGTGAGCCTAGAAAGAAGCCAGTGGTGGTAGGCTAGTCCGATTGTGGTAGCGCCGCAGCGGGTGGTGCATGGTGTGGCAAGGTTCTAGCCTTGTAGGGGTGCTGCCGACTAGGGCGGAGGATCAGAAGCAGGCTGGGTCAGGGAAGGGTTGTTGTTGGATCTGGCTGCAGGACAGCAGGAGACGCCAGCAATGGGTAAGGAGGGGTTGGAGCAATAACTTGCCTGAGGTGCTCACAGGCATTGTGGTGGTGTGGCCGGGAGGGAACGACTTACGCAGGAAATTTTGGGTGTAAGACAGCTTGAAAAACAACCGAGGGAGTGGGCAAGTATGCATAGGAACAACATAATTCAGTGAGCATGCTTGCAGAACTCTAATTTAACCCAAAAAAATATAACAGCTGAGAACACTATTGAACAGAATGTGGCAAATCGTTTTCAAAATGATGACTGAGCATGAACAGGAGGTGAAGCAATTCAGCAACCTTACTGAGTCCAGTGTCTTGTGGAACAACATTATTTTTCCTCAACCAATAATATCACAAATGGAACTAGTCAAATAGTGGCCTATGCAAACTTAAATAGAATATCTGATGAGCAGTGGCAGAGGGTGAACCAAGATTAAGGAGGGGCAAATTGAAAAAACCACTGCTTCTAGCTATCAAAGCATTTCAGATATGACTATAGCTGCAGTCTATAAGCATCTATGAGATTACAGTCTACCAAAGCTAGGATTAATAGTTACCAAAGTAGGGGGGGGGGGGGGTCGCCTCCATGTGCCTGCCCCTGCTTATGAGTTGAGTTCATGTGGTTCTAGTGCCGGTTGGGCACCACAAGGATGCTGAGCCCCCACATTGCTGTTTTTGTATCTGTAGACAACATGGTAACACTGAATTCTTTGTATGCATAAAAACACAATCTTGTACCTTTTTTTGTTTGGGATATTTGATTTGCATCCTGCAGGGCTATAACTCTGCACAAATGTACCAATGATCTCATCTGTTTAACCAATCCGTTTTGCAGGGATCTTCTGTACAAGCCAGTTGTTCTATGTAAGAGTTGTTTTTCATGTTTACAGAAAACAGCTTGACTATGCCATACTCTTCAAAACTCATTTATTATCTACTGGTGCAGCATGTGGTCATATGTCATGTTTTTGGTGTGTCCACAAAGCCATGCATGTTTTCCGGGAATCCCATTGTGCTGTGTGTAGGCAGCCCTATAAACACTTCCCGAGTATCTGTCAGCTCTTGCATCATTTGCTTCTAAAGCTTGAAACTACTGATTACAAAAGAAGGGAAAAAGAAGTACTAGGTGAGTATTCTACACCCTAAAACCAATGTGCAAGCATTGCATTTATTTATTGATAGATCAAAACAAAGATAGTTATGCTGGGTAGGAGCATTGCAAGAGCAATATTAACTTTTTGTGTGTATGGTGTTGATGTTGGCTTAGGTTGTGTCATTGCTTTACAGTGATAGGTTTGGAGTCTTGCTGCTTCATCCAGCACATCCCCCTATTTTACTAGTTACGCCCTCTGTCCCAAATTATAGATTTTTTTGGCTTTGCTAGATACATAATTTATGCTATGTGTTTACATACGTTATGTATGCACACGAAAAATTATGTGTCTAAAAAAGACAAAATGTCCTATAATGTGGAATGGTGGGAGTAGTAATGTGTGCACTTTCATTTTTAGGAATTAACTCTATGTTCACTTTCGGCTTACATTACAGAGGAAGAGAAGCGCATAGAAACATACTCTCCCCAAATCATTGAGCTTTTAAACTCCAAGAATAATGGTAAGAATTTTTTCATGTAATTATGGTTGTATAGTTATCTCCACTTCCATAGTATCTCAACAAATCTAAAAAATATCTCCATTTCCATTACATCACGTCAGTCTTAAATACGATGTACCCACTATCTTTTCTTTAGTTGGAAGCGATGGGGAGAACAGAAACGAAGACAGTAAAGCTAGACCTCCACAAGAAGTTTCATTGAATGGCAGCATTTCGGATGAGCATTCGAAGAAAATTAAGTTGGAGGATGTTTCATGCCCCTCTGTATGGAGATGCTGTATCAACCTGCCGTTCTTAACTGTGGTCATGGTAAATTCTAGTTTCAGAATAAAAACTACTACTTAACTTGTTTTAGAGATATTAACTTATGTTGGTTTTGTGATAGTGTATTGTGTATCCTGTTTGTCGTCCTTGAATGAGGAAACACTGAAATGCCATGTTTGTGGAAGTCTTCACCCTGGAGATTTCCCTAATGTGTGCCTGGACATTGATCATTTCCTGGAAGAATATTTTCCAGCAGAATATGAATCGAGAGGGCAGAAAGTTCAATTTAAGAAGGATCAGTGCAATCGTGAAGCATCATCTTCAGGTAAGCTTTTGTTACCAAGTTCTACCTGACTTCTCGTACTATCTCCTATATAACAGGGTAAGATACTAAGATCCCTTATTAGAAAGAAAAAAAGGTCATCTTTAATGGCACATGCTAGCTGATGGGATAACTCCAGTAACAGTTACTTATATGGAGAGAATAATGAATCCAAATCATGCATGAGATTGAGTGTTACCTTGTATAAACTTGACCAAACCATGCATGAGATTGAGTGATACCTTGTATAAACTTGAACAGTGTTAAGGATATGCCCTTGCTAGTCCAAGCCAATTTCGGCCGTTGATTAGCATATACATTTCATATTAAGTGGTCTGCCCTTGATTACCCATGCTAATGGATGGTGACTGTAGTTTCCCTACATTTTTCTCGTTTTACTTAAGATAGGTGCCAACGACAGTGTCGACTGAATGCTTGCTATGAAAACTCTATTTCCAGCGGTGCGAAGGGCATAGTGTTGACTGAATGGATACTTCGTGTTGCCTAATTGCTTGGCTCGTTGGTCGCTCATCCCTTGTTTGTGTGTGTTTGTGGGTTTGTTGTCTCTGTGTATTTGGAGTATTTCTTTGATAGTTTGTGTGGACTTGTTGTGGCCATGTGTGTCGGGGTGTGTTGAGGTGTTATCCTCGTTGTTTTGGGGTTGTCTTGTTCCCCTGTTTTCCTTCTTAATATAAAAGATACATAGCTCTCCTGCGTGTTTGAGAAAAAAAAAACTATTTCTAATCCTTACAATAGCTCTAAAATTCTATTGTGTGCTCTTCAAGGAACACGGAAGCTGCTCGGGGTTGGCAATGGTGAGCACCAGACCCAACGGCAACAGTTATGCTTAGGCCTCAACAGTCATAATGTCACAAGATTGTCCAAAAAGGCTTCACATCATCAAAGACAAAAGAATCTTCAGATTCAACTGCAATAGGTTGTAGAAATACTAATTTATCTACACACGTCACTAGTTATTTACGGGCCACAGCCGCAGTTGAAACTGGGCAGTTGTAGGTTCCACCACTACAGGAGGATGCCACCTGTTATGTTTTGTACTGCTGTAGTCAGTGTCGATAACCCTTTACAGGATTGGGTTTTTGAATCAATTTTAAGTATTTTAGATATATGCATACAAGGTTAGCTGTTCAATTTTTTTTTTGTCTTGGTGTAGATATGTTTGTAGTTCATTACATCATGCAATTTGAGATCTTAATTATGCCTTAAAACTTAGGCATGGTGCACATATTAGGTACCCCCTCCCCTTTTCTTGGTAGCTAACTCAAGTGTTTCCTGTGCTGTTTAGGTACTTCAGGCAGAAAAGGAAGCACTAGGGCACTGCATGATGAGGACCTGTCAAATATTCACATTGGAGTAGGATGCGACTCATGTGGGGTATGTACAAGTTGTAAACTTTTTATCAGTTTTGAGCTTATCAATACTCGTAAAACATACACACAAAGAAATTTTTTACTGTTAGTAGATAGAATTCACAATCGTTCACCTTGAAGTGGTCTATAGAAATACAATTTCATCTTTCCTTTTTCTGTAAGTGTATAGCATTCATGCTGGCTGTATTGATGTTACTTGACAATTGGAAGACCATGAGTAGATCATTTATTTCTGTGGAAAGGGTTGATTCAAATCCTCCAGTTCTTTGAGATAAACATACATCATTCAAAGCTAGTAATAACTTATATAGGAACAGTCATGATCAGTAACGTGCTGAATGTCTATACCAACATGTGGTCTACTGTAGTTATACTTCAATTCTAGTACCTAACTCCCTAAAGGTTACAGCTATTTATCCGAGTAGCTTCAAAACACTTGTTTTACTGCACAGACTACTAGTCTTTGTTCTTTTCTTTTTAGAAGTTCACTGGTTATTCCTTTTCTTGGATGCAAAAAACATCCGACTTTAATTCTGTAGGCTTCTTAGAGGACCTGAATCATAACACATTAAGTTTTTTTGCTAATTTCTTCTAGGTTGTAACCTTTTTCTTTGGCAGAATACAGATTTTAGCTTTTACTGCTGGTAATTTATCTTAGTGCTTCTTCCGTGATGAACCTTATCCTCTATTTACAATCCTTACAATAACCTTAAAATGAAATGAAACCAGTTACCCAGACATGGATAACAATGATGAAACATTTTTGTAGCATGTATTAAATTATTTTCAGTTTGCTAAGATGAAACTGATGAACACCATGCAGGTATATCCGATAAGCGGTAAGAGATACAAATGCCAGGACTGCACTGAGTTAATTGGCTTTGACCTTTGCGAAGCCTGCTATAACTCCAGTTCAAAGCTCCCAGGACGCTTTAATCAACGGCACACCCCTGATCACAGAATGGAAGTTGACAATTCATCACTCTTGCAAGGGATACTGAGATACCATGGCTTACCCGAGGAAGGCCCTGAGGCATGGATGATGGAAGAAGCGGTGGTTGCTCCTAATGCATTGGTGCAGATACTCATTGATCAAGGAATGGAGGAGGGCAATAATGAGGGTCCAGGAGAGGCACCCATTGAAGAACAAGTTGGTGCTCCTGGCGCGATGTTGCATATAGTCATCCATGATCAAGAAATGGAGGGCAACGAGGATGATCAGGCACTCTAGATGCAAATTGCACAGCTGCAGCGAAACCTTTTGTTTTGTGTTGTGTTGCTGGGGCAGGCTAGACGTATGTGATGTGAAATGGAGGGATTGCACAAGCTTAGATATGGCTGGATCGGCCTTGTTCATATTCCTGGTTCTGTAGTCACTGCCATCTAATGGCCACATGATTTTATTTTTCCTGCTTCTGTAAATCCGTGCGGTTGTTTGTTTCAAAGGAAAATGCAATAACGATATGTAGGTAAATCTGACTTTTGGGGGATGAACTGTGTGAACGAAAATAAACTGCCAACTTGTCTCGGCGGTAACGCTTTTGAAAACTTGCGAACACCTCTTTCTACAACGTGTGCCTTGCTTGCTCCGGTAGCGCTTTCGAAGTCCTTTGAGCCATTTTTTTTTCTACCCGATCGGCGTGGGGTCCACGAGAGTTCACGGGACTCTCAGCATAGATAGCCCAATAGACTGGACCCTAAAGAATGGTATGAGGCATAGCCCATTTAAGCATGGTATGTAGGAATTACAGATTGTCAGTGAGACGGTTTCAGATCAGGCCCCACGAATTTTGGGTCCTGAGACAATTCTGAGCTGGGCCCAAAACTTAAGAAAAAGTTCAATTTTTCTACCTAAACTTTGGCCTGCGTCTTTTTTTCTCTTGAACTTTTACCTCACTGAGTGGTTTAGACATTGATTTTATCTCTTTTTTTTTCTTTTGTATTTATTTTGATTGAATCTTTAGAAAATCATAAAATAGAAAATTTAATTTTGTTATACTCCAAATAAGTAGATCTATATATGAACATATAATATGGTATGCTTTAGAACAAAGTTTTTATTGTATCTTTAAATCTATAATGTTCTACAATTATTTAGTACTAAAATTGCTTGAATATCTTGTATTTCAGGACGGACGAAGGAAGTATATGGATCAAGTTTTTTTTAAAAAAAAATTGATATGAACGGGTGCAACATTCCTTCTAGCACGGGTGGGTGCTCAACTCGCGATCTTTGGGCGAACCGCTTCACCACATATGGAAAACGAAACCAAGAATCACTTGCTTATACAAGAAACAAAGAATACTACAAATCACGCCACTTTCAATCGAAAGGGCAGGGGGATCATGTAGGACTCGCGCTCATGAATCCTAAGCAACAACATGCGACGGCCTAAAGCACCGGGCGATGTGAATGTGAGGCAGGCGAAAGTGATGGTGGTGACCGTGGCGGTGCCTGTTCCCCACCGTCGACGCCGAGGCCTCCTCCACGGCGCGCATGAACCGCTCGACGGCGCACGGGACGACGACGGCGCCCTGGTGCGCGAAGCCGTACTCCTCCCTGGCCTCCCCGAGGAGCTCCAGCATCCGCGGGTGGGCCAGGCACGCCACGGGCACGGCCACCCGCTGCGGGGCCTCCCCTTCCTCCCCGACCCAGAACATCGCGCACCCCTTGGTGACCGCGGTCACCGTCGTCCGCGCCGCGGCGTCCGGGTCCGACGCGTCGTGCCGCGACGGCGTCCCCGCCAGGAGGCGGGCGCGGGCGCCTTCTTGCGCCTGCTGCTGCGGCTTCATCGGTCGGTCGGTCGGGTCCCTCCCCGTATGCCACGCGCGGCGCGGGCGTCTCTTCCTCGTCGTTCCTCTCCGTGTCGGTGTGAGATTTGCGTGAACGATGGAGCGGGCAGAGAGGGGACCTGCCGGATTTATGCGTCGTCGAGGGGTTGAAGGCGGTGGTGGTGTGGTGTCTGCGTGCGTACGTGCGCGCTCTCCGCTTGCGTCGTGTTTGGCTAGTGTTTGTTCGGTGCCGACTCGTGGATTCTCGGAGACCGTGTGGATCCGTCGGACTCGGATTCCATCTGTCTGACACGTTTCGTTTCGTTCTAAAATACCTGGATCGTTGGTGCAGCGAAGGCCCACTTACCCTGGCCCCGTTGCCGTTGTCTACTCGGCAAGCACCAAGACGAAACCCCAGCCCATCTTCGTGGCGCTACGAAACGAAACCCCGGCCCGCGCAACTCTAGGCTCCAGCAGTCCGGGCCGCTCCCGTCCGGCGGTTCCTGGGTGATTTTTTTTATATGTACTGTACTTCCGTAAACGAAAACGACCATGTTCGTCGCCGGAGAGGAAGCACGAGCTGAGAGGCACTTTCGGGCATCTGAGTGCTTGTGCGTGTGTTGACTTGTTAAGTAAAGCAACAAACTGAGCTAGGCACGTTTATTTATTATTAGTGCCCATAACATGTAACCTAAAAGAAGACATCCTTAGTGAAAAGAGTCGGCATCAACTAGTTGGATAAATTATGTGATCATACATCCAATCACCGAGATGTGAATCTTCTATTGTAACGACACCAAAACCTAACTCTATTAAAACCTTAGGCCAATCTCTAGTGAAATCTGATTTTGTCACCTTAATCCCACTCGGCTCACTTGAGAAAATATTGGAAGAACTCTGTTACGTCGTACCTCTATCTATCAGGTGAAGCTACTAAATCGCTCATTAATGCCACCTCATCTTTCTTAACCGTTTGGTTCATCTCTATGGTGACCTTCTCAGAGCTCACTAGTACCACGATCGTACCCTCCATCGATCCCTACTTCATTGGCAAGTACACTCTAGGCATGTCTTTCCCGCTGGCTTCGCTTAACTCAAATAATGTCCCTACCTAATGCCTGAAGTGAGAAATATCTCCTTTAGAGATGTCTCTCAAATTGAGACCCTAGCAAGTACTCCCTCTGTCCTAGAATTAAGGACGTCGGAGCATTAAAAATTTATATAAAAAACATGACGTTTTAGCTCATAAGTCTATAGCATGGTACATCATCCATCCATCCATCACTACCTGTCGGCCACCAAACGAATTAAAAAGTAAAAAAAAAAGAACAGACGAGTGAGAGGAGGTGAGTAGAGAACTGGCTCTCCGTACATAAGTCTGGAAAGGAGAGCAGGGTGCCGGTACAGAGCGAGTAGGGGCCTGCAACGTCTTTTGCCATCGTCATTGGTATTGGTGCTTGATCCTAGAGAGTCTATTATTGTGGGACGAAGAGAGTACACCTACATTTTTTGGATAATCAAGACGTCTTCTAACCTAAGTATGAAGACCCTACTAGACATCAGAACTAAATAACCATGATAAGTTGCTAATCATTTTTCTAGCTTAGCAACCCCCTTAACCCATTCTCATGATAATGGTCTAGTGAGAAACAAGGCCTCTTGTTGCTCTAAACCCGAACCCACTAAGCCCAACCTTACCAAGATGTCCGTGAGTATCTACTTTTAGTTGTCTTCAAGAATGTCAAGTGTCACATAAGGGATCTTGAACATCTTCTCTCTTGTCATTTTGGAGCTCTAAAAACTTTATATCTCATTTTTATGTGTACAACATTGCATACCTCGTCCTCATTAACTATGATCGACTACATCGACAAAACTCGTTAAGTCGATTGGTGACAATAGTGTCACCAGTGTCTTCAGCACTTGCCTCACCCCTGGAATACCGCTACAACTTATTTACTTGTGCTATTTGTTATCATTTAATCAGTCTGTTGCTTATTTGTTATAAAACAAAAGCACGCACATATACATTTATGTTACTTTATATTTGTTGATTTTTATATTAGAATAGGATGAATAATGCCTAAAATCTATACTATAAAAGAGCGAAGGAATTGTAAAATAGTTGTCACCTAAAAATTTTCTACCCACTCAAGTTCTCCTCCTTTGGATGTCTTTTGATTTCTCATCTAACGCTAGATATTAATCTGACAGATGGGTCCAGCGTAGAAACCACATACATACACGACATACACGTGTGTTTCCTCCTCTACTCCTCATCACGTAATTTTTTTTGTCACCAAAAAGTTTCATACCCGTGCATCCCCTCCCACGCGCACGATAAGATTCAATCTCACCTTTGGAATCCCACGCCATAAGCCTATTTTCCTATCCTAAACCATCATGTCTTCCTCTTTTGGCCGTCTCGCTCAGCGCCGCACGTCTCGTGTGATGGCCAACGCCTGTCGAGTTCCCGTCGACGTCACACGTCCATGCCATCGAGCCGCAGTTGTCTGCGCTGCTCCTAGGCAACACGCGGCTGCCAGGACCTGTGCTCCCGCATACGCCTCTGACAGACAACCATGGTACGTCTGGAAGCTCGGGTGCATGATCCAATTTCCAGTAGTTCAGGCCCAACGCCATCATTGCAGACCAAGCTCTGCGATGCCTTGACGATGGTATATCCAAACAATTATTTGATTCGCCCAACTTAACATTTTTTATGAGTACACATGTACTTGTTTATTTCTAGGGAAGTCATTCCACACTGAAAATCTCTTCCTCATGGACGGAATTGAATTGGATTGGTGCTTCAAGCATTCAAGGACGGACGCCGCTAGGAACAAGATGACGCTACAACACACCACGGTGTACCCCCACCTCCGCACGCGCTGTCGCTGGCACGCTTGGACAGTGCGGTGCGGCACAGCGGCAGCAAGAGCCAGGCAGCCAGTAGCATGCATTCCAACGTGCCACATTGACACGCAAAGGGACAAAGGAAAAACAGGATTGAGCACTCTCTTATAAATCTAGAAAAAAAGGGTACGCAAATATGTAATTTCTGATTGCAAGTTATATTTCAATTATTCATTGGTTGTATACTAGCGGCAGAAGTAGCTTTAGTCTTTTGCATATTTCCAATCATCAATCTGTTTTATGCTAATTCATCCTTAGGATTTCAACTTGAATGATCTAAAAAACACATTGTTAAACAATTATTCAAGCACAGTAGTATCCTATTATATTTTATTTTTTCCTACTTGCTGACCAGTGATATCCCCATTAACTTGAAGACCCAAATACAGTAGATTTTTGTTTCGTGTTTACTTCTATAACTGATTACACTTTAGCGATTTTAATATATTGTTCCATCAAATACAAATGCTTGTTAAAACATAGAATAATTCTAATTGTGCTGAATTTTTCAGGGTTCAGGAATCAAGACCATACTGATTAGAAAGTGGCATCAACTCATATTTTTTTCTTCCGTACTTACTTCTATTTTTTGTCTTTATATTTCAGAAACATACCCAGTTTGGAATTATTTTTCGTGTATTAACACATACGTTTTTTTTTTGGAATAAACTATAATGCTTGGGGGTATTGAAGTATGGCATTGGGGCTGAGAGCTTATCAAAGCAAGGTCAAGGACCTGAAAAGGTTAAAACTCTTACATGCCCAAGCCCATCCAATATTATTATTTTATTTATTATCATTTTAATAGAGCTTAGCAGTGTTATCCATTATTTTAATCTATATTACATACTGATGCTACTTTAATATACAATTAAACTTCTTTGTTTTTAGGTCTGTAGTGGAGCTACATAATTGAATTATAAGGATTTGCTGTAGTAATTGCCATACTTGCAACAACTATTATACCAATCTTATTGGTTCTCTGATTGCAACAAATAAGTTGGATTAGTTATATTTAGTTTCTTTTTTGTCTGATATTTTACTATTTTAATTAATAAAGAAATATGTACCTTCATTTCCTTTATGTATTTTTCAACTAGGAGGCACCAATAGCATTATCTGGTGCAACATGCTCAAGCTCTGATAAGCTCTGTTTTTTTTTTCATGTTTTTCTTGAATGTTTTCAAGTTGTTCTTGATACATACAACTGACTATCCGTGAATCTGTTTAGTTTTATTTCCTTCTCTTCAGGGAAGGTTGCCGATAAGGTTCCAGCCATGTTCTGACTGTCATATAGGTTGGTGCTTGTCGCAGGGACGTTCATGTGGGCTATTATGCACCAACTCATGGGAGGGAAAGAGATGATATACATCAGTTGTCGCAGCCCACAGTGATCACTCAAGCTCACTGTACCTTTATTAGGTACTTAATCCTCCCCATATAGGTCTTTACTATACGTATGGATACTTGATATGGGGGAGAACAATGATAATGAAAAGTTGTAGAAAAGCACAATACTATCCCTTTAATGTTCATGAATTTGTTCATAGACATGTGCATGTCGCATGTGTATGATGAGCAGATAAGAAACAAGACATTAAAAAAAGACAAATATAAGTGGACGAGAGCAAATGATTCTTTTTTCATAGACACTATTTTTTTTCTCTGTTAGGCCAACTGCGCTTGTGAATTCCCCATTAGAGTGCCTGTTGGGAATATGCCCTAGAGCTAATCATGTAGATGATTATATTCCGATTGTATCCATGATTAATATAGTGTTCTTTGAATATCCATTATAGACAACTGGTATTGATTGACGATTATGTGAATTGTTTGTGGAACTCAATTACCTGAATGGTTATTCTAAAAGTTGTCCCAGGTCGGCATTCTTGTAAGAGCACACTTGAATATTAGATCAGCACATGTATTAGTTGATGGCTATGTTTCACAAGTCATAGACATGGAGATGTCAAACTAATAATGTGGGTACATGTGAGATATGTAGGCTGGACTGACCCAACAAGAGAAAGTCTCTATTCATGTTATGTACGTTATGTCCTTAGACCTGAGATTGTGGTATGTACTCAAGATGTGAAACGATCTACTTAGAGACTATCAAACGCCTACTCCGTAATTGGGTAGTTATAAAGGTGGTCCTTGGGTGGTCGGGAAACATGCTATGAGACATAGACAATCAAGATGGAATTTGTCCCTCTCTTCGTGAGAGAGATGTCACTGGATCACTCATGTGATTGGATCAACAAATGCATGGCCGTGCTTGGGTTAAGTGTTAACCCACGAGTTGAACCATATATCGAGTGGCAAAGGGAATAACTTGTACATAGTCATAGTGGTTCGTCTGATATGATCATAACGTATGCATAGGAGTTGACAAACCTTGCTAGAGGCCGCTATCAACTATTGGTCGAGTAAGAGTACTTGGGCCATGTCTATGTATGCGTGAGCCCATAGGGTCGCACGCTTAAGGGGCTGGAAGCCTAATT
The DNA here is from genome assembly GCA_022036555.1 of Microstegium vimineum. Lineage (NCBI taxonomy): Eukaryota > Viridiplantae > Streptophyta > Magnoliopsida > Poales > Poaceae > Microstegium > Microstegium vimineum. The sequence continues at coordinate 5,520,690 of CM039121.1, forward strand.
CGGGTTTAGGGTTACTAATGGGCCTCCACCGTGGGAGCTCGTCAGGACGCCTATATAAGCAAGGGTGGGCGCGGGGCGAATTGATCCACGCCTTTTGGCAGCCGCCGTCGCCTCCCCACGCTCGCGCCTTTTGCTCCTCGCGGACCTAGCAGTCCGGAGGCGCAACGCTTCCTCCCTGCACGTGTGGGATTCCTCGGAGGTGTTGCATCTGGAGCACAAGGACGAACCGCGCGAAGGGGACGTTGAGACGGACGACCACGCAACTGCACTGCCTGCTGCGACGCGCACGACTACATCAAGTCGTCTTCCGCTGCACCTGCGCGTCTAGTGGTAATCCCATAACCTATGACTAGCAGTAGATCCTGGTTTATGAGGTCGAAAAGTTTTGTTTTCCGGCTAGCGTAGCAACCTCGTATTCCTACAGTGCCTAGAGTAAATTTCAATTCAACTCGATCTGATTTTTCCTCTTTTTTAGAGTAACTAAAATGAGTCTTTTCCAAGATCAACAGTTCATTATCAAAGTTAATCGGAGTATGGAAATTAACATTGAACTTCTGATAATAATTTTAGGGAAAAGTGAGCATGGTAGAACATCTGCTCCATCAACCAATGAGATTACCTCCCACATTATATTAACCAATGGGGTTACCTCCCACATTGTATTTGCTACATGTTCAAAATTTTAAATGCAGAGAATGACCAATAAAAACCACATATGTTTTCTAGACACGTGTACGTTCACTAGTTCTAACAAAGACAACATGGAAATAGTCTGATCTCAGCATGTGTCGATTGTCCTCCACCCCCCCCCCCCCCCCCCCCCCCCCCCCAAATAAAAGCCCATCCGCACGGCTCTCAGGTGACGTCTAGCAAGTTATCACACAACGCACATGTGCTGCCATACGCTGATACGCATGCAGCCGTTGCTGCCCGCATCCGTCCGTTTCCCCCGAACCACACACACACACACACGCAGACACACACAGTCGGAACCGTGGGGCCGGGAGGAGCGCCGACGCCGACGCCAACGGAATGGAACGGAACGGAACGTTGACGTGGACGGCGGCCTCTCCCCAACCGCCAACGCCGGCCGCCTCCCCCTGGCCTACACTAGAGTCACGCAAATCTCACTGGCTCGCTCACGGCTCACGCGCCCGGCACTTGCGGAGCACGCCGGGACGCGTGAGCGCCACTGGGACCGAAACGTTTTTGTTGCTGCGAGTCCAGTCCAGGCCAGGCCGGCACAGCCAGCATCGCGCGCGGCCGGCCCCTGGCTGCTAGTACGAGCTAGCAGCTGCGGCATTATTGCGCTTGTGTACTGGGTAACCGCATCGGCCATGTGGGGCTGCATTTCTGGGGACATGGGAGCCACCGAGGCCTGAGGGGTCTGGCCTGGCCGTCCGCCTCTGTGCTCGCGGCTGGCCTCCCTGCTCAGTGCTCAGCATCAATGCGGCCGACGCCAATGCATGCCGTCTGCAGTCCGTAGAAGCGCTGTACTAGTGCAGTAGATGGCCTGTCCAGGGCCCACACATGCAGAGAAAGTTTGACGGCGTACAGTAGAGTAGCAGACTGGTGGTAGTGTAGAGTAAAAAAACCGAGAGGAATTTCAAGAAAAAAAACGAGAGGAAAGAGACGTGCGCCTGCGCCTGCGCCTGCTCGTCGGGCTCGGTTATAAAACGCTAGGGTGGGAGAGGGCCGGGCAGAGAGGGGTAGAGCAAGCGCGCTTGGCAGCAAGCGAGGTGCGGCGGACGCGAAGTACTTTGGCGGGGTCCGGTCCTTGGTGGGTGACTGATAGACCACACTTCAGCATCAGCACAGCCGCGCCAGCGGCGCAGATCGAGGAGGAGCATCTCGTCTCGTCGCCATGGCCACCAGGCCGGGCCCTTTGACCGAGTGGCCATGGCAAAGGCTTGGCAACTTCAAGGTGCGTACCCCGTGTGTACGGCATGCTGTGCATGCATGATGCATGCTTGCTACTCTCCTCTCCTCTTTCGTCTTCGTATTCTTCTTCTTCCTTGGCTAGCTTCCGCCTGCATGCGTGTGAGATCTTTCCATCATCTATGCGATGCGTCGGAGGAAGCAACACCCGGCCGCGCGCCGGCCGGCCGGCGGTTTCGATTCGTCGTTGCTACCTGCAGTATCGTAGGACTACCGGCCGTACCGTCGTCTGTACTGCTTTGCTCGCGTGATGGTGAGCTTGAGATCGAGAGCTTCAGCCTTCAGGTAGAAGGTTACTGTGTGTGTCTGTGCAGTGTGTATTACGTGAGTTCATTAAAACGAGATTATTCTAGCGATTCATGCATATGTAACAACAGCTTTCTGCAAGGCGGCAATGACAGTGGTGCCTTTTTTTTTCACTCCAGCTTTGTTTATAAACTAGCTGATTTTAATTGATTAAATAGTGTTTTATAACAGAGAATAAACTGAAACAAACTAAAATAAGTTAGAACTCGTTCTCATTATTTAGGACGTTGTGTTTTGCTTTTTCCCGTAGCTTTTGGCTTGCTTAACTTCATTCTATGTAGGACTCTCCAAAATAAAAGTGATTGTTGCTTTTAGCCAACTTGAACTAATTATATATATAATTTATTAATATAAATATTGCATATATTTTATATAAATAAATCTATTTAAAGTTAGTAAAGTTTAACTCGTATGTACAATTTTTAAAAAAGATGGAGAGAGTATCATGTTAAACTATCAACATGTACTCCAATAAAACTTTGTTTTTTTCCTTATAATTAAAGTTTAGCCCTACCACATCCCATCTTTAGACATCAATTTAAAGTATTAAATACATATTAATTAAAAATTCAAATATATGGATTAAGGCTAATTTGTAAGATAAATTTATTAAGCCAATTAGTTCATGATTTAACAATATGTGCTACAATAAACATTTATTAATAATAGTTTGCTTAAATCCATTCTATGCAGGACTCCCTTCGTTCCAAAATAAAAGTTATATATCGTCGCTTTTAGCCAACTTGAACCAACTATATATAAATTTTATTAATATTTATAATACATAACTAGTACAGTTAAATATATTTTAATAATAAATTTATTTAAAGATATAAATGTCGCATATATTTTATATAAATTTATTTAAAGTTGATAAAGTTTAACTCGTATGTACACTATTTTTAAAAGATGGAAAGCATATCATGTCAAATTATCAACACGTATCTCAGTAGAGCTCTTTTTTTTCCGTATTACATATTTAGATACCAATTTAAAGTATTAAACATAAATTAATTAAAAAACTAATTACATAGGTTGAGGTTAATTTGCGAGATAAATCTATTAAGTCTAATTAGTTTATGATTTGACAATGTGTGTTACAATAAATATTTACTAATAACGTATTAATTAGGCTTAATAGATTTATCTCGTTAATTAATCTACTCATGTATAATTAATTTTATAATTAATTTATATTTACTCCTTCTAACTACCATGTAAATGTCCGATGTACCTCGAACTGAACTTTAGCCAAATAAAACCCATAAAGAAAGAACAACTGTTCATACCTTTTCTGCATTTATTATCGTCTCAGCTGCTCCCCATTTATTATCGTCTTAGCAAAAACCAGCTGACACCATGCGCACTGGCTAGTTATTTAAGTACTCCGTCCGTGGTCCAATAAATTAATTCCTACAGTATGTGTCGATCAAATTTTTGTAACTTTGATTAATTTTATAAAAAAAGTTCTATAATATAAAATTAGCAGCATATAAAAATATAGTCTATGATCAATTTAACTAAACTAATTTGATATTATAAATCTTGGAGCCTGTTTAGACCCTTTCATTTAGAGGAATTTAAATCTACTTTAATAAGTTAAGCTATTTAACTTGAAATTTAATATTCCATCACTTTCTAAAGTTTATTTATATGTCTATATCAAATTCATATGGTAGGAGATGGAAATTGATTATATAGATTATCATTTCTTATTTCAAAGTTGCAACTTATAAAACTTATAACACGTTCTTTAGTTCGCTCTCAGTAGAAATGGAACACACAAGTATGTCTCTCGTATAGATAACAATAATATACAAATATAATCTATATATAACCATATTATATTAATTAATACGTGTCTAAATTATGATTAATAAAATACATTCAATTCTAAGGAGCTAAATGAGGCATTAATGTTTTTCCCTAACAATTCAGTTAAAGTTTATAAAGTTTAACTTCACAGGTCTATAAATTTATTATTGAGCAACAAAAGAAGGGAGCAAGGAGCAATTTATATATATAATAAAGAAATAAATTAAAATAAAATAAAGGCCTTCGATCGTTCTCATCATAATTTCATTTCGTGTTCTTTATTATGTCGGAGACAAAAAAAAGTTCCAAGCATATTTTGCATATATGAAATATAATAAGCATATAAACGTAGCCGCCTACTATACCATATAACAAAAAAGCCAAGAATCCTGGGTATGAATAAATGTGCGTGCTCTCCTGGCTCTTTTGGGATAGACGACATGCTTTGTGGTTAGTTGGTTACACTACCAGATCAGGAGAGATCCGATCTTCTGAGATGGACAGGGGGGATGGGAATTATGCTCCCGATCACACATTTCACTTTCAGTCCAAGCGTGCGTGCAGATGCGGCGCGTGGCGTGGTCCTCCTCCTCACGGATGATCCTCGCCATCAAAGCCAAACCGCCTCAAAATGATGCGCGCGGTCATGCCACGCCATGGCCATGCATGCATGTGCTCATCTCTTCATCAGTTAATGCCTGTTTAGTAGGACTTCTTTCGGGCTCGGGCTCCGGTTCTAGTTTCTTTGGAGGAGCTCGTTTTTTAGAAAAAAACAGAGGAGTTAGAGCTTCTTCAAAACAACTCTACCTCATCCGAAAAAACCCTTTAAGAAGAGTCGTACCAAACAGACCTTTGATTATTGTAATTTGACTGACAATAATAATACAGTAGTAGTATCAGCCAGCTAATTAAGCTGTTGGTTAATTTGTGGCTAATGCGTTCATGATGACTGGCCTTCCCTCTGGTATGTGCACATGCATTCAATGCTGCAGTACTTGGTGATGTCTCCCGTGGTGGTCCACGGCGCGCGGCGGGTGCTCGCAGGGGGCTGGGGCGACATCGACATGGCCTTTCGCGTTCATCCTGCCGTCGCTGCTGCTGCGGATGGTGCACAACCAGATGTGGATCAGCGCCGCCCGCTACCAGACGGCGCGCAGCAAGCACCGCATCGTCGACCGCGGCATCGAGTTCGACCAGGTGGACCGGGAGCGAGGCTGGTGAGTCAGCGAGAGTGCTGCTGCTGAGTGTTGGATCTATGGATCGATCGGCTGATCGATGAAGAACATATTGCCTATGCCGCAGGACGACCAGATCATCCTCAACGGGCTGCTCTTCTACGTGGGCTACCTGACGATCCCGAGCGCGAGGCACATGCCGGCGTGGAGGCCCGACGGCGCCGCCGTGATGGCGCTGCTGCACGCCGGGCCCGTGGAGTTCCTCTACTACTGGTTCCACCGGGCGCTGCACCACCACTTCCTCTACTCGCGCTACCACTCGCACCACCACTCCTCCATCGTCACCGAGCCCATCACATGTAAGTAATAATGCATCACACAGGCTTCTATGCAGTACTGTACATGACAGTAACATGGATGGGGCATTTTACCTATTTTAACTCCCGGCTTCCATCCAACCATTGAAATGCCCTGGGCCTGCTGTCTGTCCACCGTCATTCGAGCCCCCTGATCCATCAACGGTGCGACCCAGCCCCGCCCTAGCAAAAACAACACCAGTAGTACACCACACCACACCACACCACACTACAGCTACAGTGTAGTACGTTGTACGTACAGGTACAGTGCAGGACCACATTGATACTACAGTACGTGTCTCAACTCTGATGCATGCACTGGGTCGGCCCAAGTCTACTGTCCTAGCCATCTGCGTGCAATAAAAACGGCGCATGTGATTGCTCTGAGAAAGCTGCCGTGGCATGTTTTTTTGTTCGGCTAAGAGTTAAGACGCCCTTTCGAATATGGACCCGATAATTGGGCCGGGAAAACACAGGCGGAACGGAACTGTGCTGAGTGAAAGCGACTGCTCATGCAGCGTGCAGTGTTTCAGGATGTTAGCGATGAGACTAGCTGCAGCCCCCGAGCCGGAGAGCATGGAAACCAGCCAGCCCATCTTAGTTTTACTGTACCATGTATCGGTAATTAAGTTAAATCTGAAACATGTAGAAGCATCGTGAAATTTGTAAAGTCAAAATCAACGGTAAATATAGACCAACGGAAAAAATGACAATTGACTTTTTTTTTTTTGGAAAGATCGACTGACAAGATATCATAAGTGCAAGGAATAAAATGGTGACTCATATGCATGATATTTTGGTAAGGGGAGTGTCATAACCTGGAGTCTGCATTATAAGGTGTGGGCTGTTCATATTTCCTCGCTGCAGCTGTAGCAATGTGTCCGTCAGTCATGTATGTAGATAGACTACGTATGTAGATAGACTACGTACTGGTCCGTGGACAATTGCTCCTCGATTAGATTATTCTTAATGCACTTCTCCACCTAATGCATGCAGCGGTGATCCATCCCTTTGCTGAACACATGGTCTACTACGCCCTGTTTGCGATCCCCATGCTGTCGACTATTTACATTGGGAATGCCTCTGTTCTGGGCTTTGTGGTCTACATCGCCTACATCGACTTCATGAACAACATGGGGCACTGCAATTTCGAGCTGGTGCCCAAGTGGATGTTCCAAGTCTTCCCTCCTCTCAAGTACCTCATGTACACGCCGTCGTAAGTGCCATCAAATCTTGCTACACCAAAACACACACATACATAATTGACAAAAAGAAAAATTGGGCTCATTGGTTCCTAACATCTTGCAAAACACAATGTAACATTTCCGTTGTTGTTGTTGTTGATGATGATTTCATACAGGTTTCATTCTCTGCACCACACGCAGTTCCGCACAAACTACTCGCTGTTCATGCCATTCTACGACTACATATACAACACCATGGACAAGTCATCTGACCAGCTGTATGAGATCTCACTCAAGGGACAGAGGAAACACCTGACCTTGTTCACCTCACGCATATGACCGATCTGCAATCGGCCTATCATCTACGGATTGGGTTCGCCTCCATAGCGTCCAGACCATCTGACAGCTCCATGTGGTATATGTGGGTGCTGATGGCCTGTGGCGTGGCTGTCAATGGTGCTTGCATGGGTTTATGGGTCCTCTACGTTTGTGGTTGAGAGAATCAAACTGAGGAAGCTCAAGATGCAGACATGGGCAGTACCAAGATACAACTTCCAAGTAATCGACTTCTCTACATATAGTTTTTTTTTTTTTTTTTTTTTTTACATCTATCCATGGCGTGCAAGCTACTGACTGTCCCCTCCCCTGCAGTATGGCCTGAGCTGGGAGAGAGAATCGATCAACGACTTAATTGAAAAGGCGATATTAGATGCTGATGCAAGAGGTGTTAAAGTGCTCAGTCTAGGACTATTAAACCAGGCAAGAAATTATCACTTTACAACTCCTATTGAAACTACAAGACTAGATGCTTACTGCAGTGTGGCCTTATTCTTGTACGTTTTGGGCACAGGCGAAACAACTAAATGGTGGTGGTGAACTATTTAGGCAGAAGTATCCAAAATTAAGACTTCGCCTTGTCGATGGAAGTGGCTTAGCGACTGCGGTGGTGCTCAAAAGCATTCCTCATGACGCAAAGCAAGTTTTTCTTCATGCAGGCCCTTCTAAGATAGCTTGTGCCACGGCTTTCGCATTATGTGAGAGAGGCGTCAGGTTTTTATATCATCCTGCATATTTTGTTGCATTGTCCATGTATCTACTTTGTTACAGTTTTTTCACTTGTTTGGTGGATCAGGTGATCATGAATCCAAAGAAGGAATATGATATGCTTAAGTCACAGATTGCAGATAGCAAAGCAAGCTATTTGAAACACTCCAGCAACCACACGCCTCAGGTAAACGTTTTGTTTTAATGGGTTTCTTTTTCTATATATTAAAAAGGTGTCAATGCTAAGAATAAGACCGATCCATTAGTTTTACATGCTGAAAGATGTTATGGCATGATTACATTAAAAACTAATAGTTCTAACGAGCAATAGTGAATTAGGAAGTCAAAAGAAAAGCATTTAATTTGGCCTTGGCATGAAATGTGAATACGAATTGATCATGTGAAAACAGCTGTTGGAGCCATCAAGTAGCACATGAGACAATGCCTAGTGGATTTTCTAATAGTGAACAAAGAAAATACTTACGTGCGAAATAGCATAGTATGCTGATTACTAAACATTTGTTTTAAAATGAGAATTTACTAATAAATAAATTAGCATACTAAAGAAAAGGTGTTAATTGCAAGCAGAACCGAGCCAGTTAAGTTTATAATACTCATAGTCTCCTTCATGTGGATGTAATATGGCAGCTGAAACATACAGTATAGTAGCATGCAGTAAGACATACAGTTTGAACCGATGTTGAAATAAGAAGGAAACATTATTTATCCTTTCCATAATGTGATAGGTCAACAAGTTACTTGTAGTTAAGTAGGACTGGAGCAGAGTGTTTGATAGTACCTGTCCAAATTACTAAGAGTTCAAAAATTTGGAGAGTCAAAGTATCTAATTGACCATATTATAGAAACTATTAATATTTTGATATCAAATGACATACTATAAAAATATAATTGATAAGAATTAATGATATTAGGTTGACATCATAAATATTTTAATTTAATAGTTTGGTCAAACTTGAGATAGTTGACTCTCCAAGTCTTGGATGTCTTATAATTGAACGGAGGATAGTAACCAAGAAATCCTTTTTAAAAAAATTTTTTCAGAAAAAAAAAACGAGAAATACTTTGTCATGTAGTTCACTTATACTGATGGTGATTGCTTAAACTGCTGCAGATTTGGCTAGTAGACAACATTGATGACAAAGAACAGAAGATGGCACCACAAGGAGCTATATTCGTTCCAATCTCACAGTTCCCCATCAAGAAAATTCGCAAGGATTGCACTTACTTGAGCACTCCAGCAATGAAGATCCCTGAAACAATGCAGAATATCCATGCCTGGAGGTAACAATGATAATGAGTATAGCTGATCCACTTTATCAAATTTGATAAAAAAAATAGGAAAAATAGAGATGTATTTACCGAGCCTTTTCTGAGCATGATTTTCTTTGTTTCATCGACAGAACTGGCTGCCAAGAAGGGTGATGAGCGCTTGGCGCATCGGTGGAATACTTCACGCCCTGGAAGGATGGACCATGCACGAGTCTGGGGATGCCATGATGCATACTGAGAAAGCATGGTCAGCTGCTATTAGCACGGATTCATTCCTTTGACTAATGCTTGAGATTGAGAGCTTTCGAAACCCGATTCTGGAGCTGGAAGATGTATGCAACTCTAGATGGCATTCCACGATGCTGGAAAACTATGTTCCAGCAATCAGTAGGACAAATTCTACCGGTATAAAAGCCGACTATGTTACTTAAAAAAAAAGGCAACATGTTGATGATGAGTCGTCGTCGGGGAGGCATAGCATGAATGCCGACCTTGGTTCCAATAGCTTAGCAATTATACATATGCGTATCATTGTATGATGCAAGTGCGAGAAACTGCTTTATGGCTTGTGGGTGACGTATACAATTATAATAAAATGCCGATTTGGGTTGTCATTTTGAATTGCCGAAGAATCTCTTGCGAGAACGGCTAGGTACAATGTCAGATTCTGAGCTTGTCTTTTGCATCCGCGAAGAATTCTCTCTGACAAAGCTGAAGGAGCTTTGTTACGCAATCTTGGAGATCTCGGTGCTCAAGATCTGGACTATTTCAGCCTTAGGATTCAGGAAAGCCGAACTGTGGTGTGATATCACGCTGGAGCACACATGACGCAGACTAGGTATCCATGTGGTAGGATGTTCTTTGAACTGTAGATGTAGGCACGACGCAATAGCTGGTTGCTGCGACAATTAGAATCAATGCGAGAGGTTGTCATTGCTTGATGACGAAACCTGCGAGGCTCACGGATTTGGTACATGGACACCACAATGCGTGATCTCCAGAGGCAGACTTTCCTTTGCTGTGGAGATCGCGCTGCCTGCAAGGCCATGGAACAAGGTAAGTTCATGCAGGAGCACCAGTGGTCTAGTGGTAGAAGCTTATGTTGCTGTTTAGATGCTTCCCCCCATTCCATCAATTCAGAACAAGCAACGTCCTTCATATGCTTTTACCGATCAACGTCCCTCGAATCCATTGATAACAAAACACAATCCAAACTGCGTGATTCAGCGGCTGCTCAAGATCAAGCCATTGCAATATCGTAGGTTAGTTTGGATGGTCCAAACGACCACAAGATTACCATGCTAATTGCTAAAACCATAAGTTACCAAGTTTCAAAAAAACATAAGTTAACCTAGTAAGAGTCTGTCACGGTGTTCACAATCACATTCCAGAATTTCTTACATCTCTTGCTGTTAGGTCAACGTTTCCAGAATTTCTTACATCTCTGTTTGCTTGGCTTATCACACCGAAACAGTGTTTTTCTCTCACAACAAACACCACAACGACATCAACGCTTATCGCCACCAAAACGATCAAGGGGAAGCAAGGCGTCATCTGTCTTTATGGAACAAGACCTGCCCTAACTCTTTAACGCCTTGAGTCTTGGATAATAATAGACCCCAAGTCTCATTACGAGGGAAGCAAGGCATCATCTTCTTACGATACCACGGAGAGGACCCTGCATAACTCTTCACCGCTTGAGTCTTGAATATTCTCAGGGATCTAGATTTAGATCCTCCTGTGACGAAGTCAACCTTTACAGTCAGTGATATATCCTAAACGACAAAATATCACCAGCAAAACAACAGATTTAAACGAATGAAACAATGTCACATGACTATATAAACTCGGATTATTTTGGACATGAACGTTTGATTGAGTATGGTATTTATGTTATCCAGTTGGTGCCAACTCTAATCTGAGCACATACAATACTATGATGTGTGAGACCATATTAGTTCTCTAATTCTTTGTCAGACAATAATTGTTTACACATGTATAGATGGACTCAGCATAATTGCCTAAAATAAGCATTAAATCTATTTTGGACTAGCATTAATCACACTGAAGGTTAAAATTATATTATTTTCTCCTAAGAAAAAGCCAGTCAAAAGGCAAAATGTAAAATACCAGGACAGTGATCATATATAGAGGAGACTACACAAATTCTCTAATTCTTCGGCAGAAGTTGTTTACACACACATAGCAGATAATGCATTTGCCCTAAAGTAAGAAATCAGCATAATTAACATTTTGCTGAAATTCTTGCGCAGTCTGTAGTAACTAACTTTCTTTGTTTAGGACTGCAGTAACCAACTGTTAATGCACTACAAATTCAGACACTTACCTGAGATACGTCTTTGGTCCCGACACAATTTGCTTCCACAATGGCATTTGAATGCCTTTATAGGATGGTCGACATCATCAAAATCAATTCCATAGTCCTGCACAGTTGTAATGTGCGCAAAATTATATGAGTAATGCAACACATGAGTTTTTTTTGTGTGTGGTGGGGTGGGGGGGGGGGGAGATCAGCACGGGAATGTGGTAGAGACTTAGAGAGCATGGCGTGGGCAACATCTACGTAATTTGTTCTAGTTGATTAGGTTAGCAGTGGCGTAGCTACAGGGTGGTCCGTGTGTGGGCCACGGACCACCCTAGAATTTTGAACAAAGTACTTATAACAAGTTGTTTAAAGTAATTTTAGAGTTTATTTTTATTTTTAAATACTTGTAAGACTTTTTAAATATATTTGTCTTATGTTTCAGTAAATTATGTTTTGCACAGTGACTGATATATTTAGACCTTCTTGGTAAAGTTTAGTTCGACTTTGGTGTCATCTCCTTTATGCTCTAGAAGAAGCAGTCATTTCTCTCTTAAAATGAATCAGGAGTCATCGAAATCACTATTTTTTGTTTTCTTGGTTCTAGCTCTCTATGTATTGTAGTAAAAAATCAAAAATATTTGTTGACATGTTAAACAAAACTATATTGTTAACAAAAAATATATTGAACTAGACCACCCTAGATTAAAATCATGACTACACCACTGTAGGTTAGGATATTAGCATCCATACCCAAGTACACAACAACCTTAAGAATTAATCATCCACTCCCTCTCCCCCTCCCTCTTGCTCTCTGCAGGGTCACGAGGTAAACAACCTCGGCCAGTTATCAACCCAAACTATCATCTGGGCAGCCTAGGACAGTAGGACCACCCCCAGCCCATAACACTAGGAAACAAAATTCTACCAAATATTTCATTAAAAAAATTTAAACATCCCAAGAAACAAGATACCTATGGTACGGTAAAGTATTCATTAATCAACTCTCTAATCCATAAATTGGCCACCACATGCCCCTGATAAACAAGATGAAACCATTCAGCTAGGTGGAAGAAATTGGCCATTCCACAGTTTTTCTATAAAAGATGGCTACTCCACAACCCATGTTCTAGTTAAAAGCCACTAAAGTGTAATGGAGGATGAATAAACATAATTGCTGGAAACACCACCTACCCATGTCAGTTCTTCTAAAGGCTCTACTTCCCTCTTTGTGAAGAATGCCAGCTGATAAACGAGAAAGAAAAAAAAAACAAGGTTACAAGGACTCAATTTAAACTTAACTTAGTGCATCAGTAACAAGGTAGCGTTGCACATACATGATAGTAGTGGTGGTCAGGCGTCTCAACCTCAACAGGAATTGCAATGATGTTACCATCAAAGCACCTGCAGAATACAATAGCATGCTGAGTTAGCATGTAGATAGTATTGATTCCACAGAGCATGACAGCAGATCTTTTCTTTTTGAAGAAAGGACAGCAGATCTTTCTTTTGTTTATTAGATGCTGTCATTAGGAAATAATACAAGTAGCAACCAAATAATTTACATGCATGTGTAAAGAGAGTCGATAGACAAAAGCACCACAAGCACAAACAAAGATGAAAAACATGAGCAAAGAGTCTCACCAGCACATAGAACCATTCAGTTCAAAAATCATAGAGTTTCACAAGAATCATAATAAATTTCTGATCAAAGGAACGCTTCCCTAATTAGAACCAAAAAGAAATATTACCTATGGTTTATAAACCTCGCCACATTCCCATAGAAGGTACCATCTAAGCAGAGGGCTTCCTCGTCCTTCAGAACACCTTCAGTGCCCCAGTCAGCATCAAGGTTCACAGGATATGTATGCTTTGCTTTACCATTCTTTTTGTTACTTTTTCCATATAGCTCAGCGTTTCGCTCATATAGTTCAGTGTTTGTTAAATTTCACCAACGTACTCACAGACAAAAGCACCACAAGGAAGAGTTTCAGCAGAACGCAAGCCCCATCCTTTTTTCCCAGGAGTTAAGAATACCTGAAATGATGTTATAGGACACAAAAGTTTATGAAGACATACATAAGGTGTAGTAAGTTGTTTAGCTAAAGAGAAACCACAGAATGCATAGCATTCCAAGGAAAAAACATTAGCACAATCTCTTGATATTTCTCAATTTGATTTAAATCTGGTTCCACTGTAGTATATTTGTTACTAAAAGGTTTTTTTATGATGATCAGGTAACAAAAAGATGCTACATATTGGCAGCCTGCAAGTGCCATCATAAATCCATTATAATTGTCTGATTAGATTAGTGTTAATTTTTTAACACCCAACAGGAAAGGGTAACACCATGCTCTAAAAACGGTAATAAGTTACTTCACTTTCCTGCAGCTTGCGAGTAATGCCTCGCTGAACCACACGGTTTCCACAATTTCTGGTGCATCCACATTTTCTCCAGCATTCCTTGATAAATTTCTTAATAGGGTGGCCTTTACAAGCATCAGGTTTCGCTGAGTTTACTCCCTTCTTCATTTGTTCATTAGGACAAACACCCTTGCAGTAGAAGTGAGGATGTTCATGTGGTTCCCGGAGCATTGAGACGCAAGCATCTAGAAATCCTTCTTTAAGCAGGCCATCTATTGTATACGCGAATTCTCCCCCCGTTTCTCTTGCACAAGGACAGGGAAGTGGCTCTGCTAGACAATCTCCAAAACAACCAGAACAGCAATTTTCATCTCCAATTCTAGCAAGTGAGAGGTTGACATAGGCAGCTTGGAATGTGGTATTTTGCGATATATAGCGAAATGGAGGAAGAACTTCATCCTCTCCACCGACTATTGGAATTCTCACACATTCTTCGCCTCTTGTTATATCATTAACATCATGGTACTGTCTCTTGATGCCTGTTTGGGGGAAAGTTTGTTTAGAGAAAACACAAAACAACATCTGTTTAAGAAACAAAACAACTTTCTAAAATAACTACAAAAGATGATGTTGTAATAGTGGTAGTAGTCGAGGTCAAAATATTTTTGTTGAATCCAAAAGCAACCGATATTTAATAAAGAAAAACACCAACATCCATACTTCCAGATAGGCATGATGATCTATATTCTTTCTAGTGCAATATAAATGTGAATAATTGTGGGAGTCCAAAAACAAAAGCATTGGGACGCCAAGTGTATATAAACCTCTATTTTCCTTACTTAATTGAGCGGCAGAGCTCCTGCCTTTTCCTTTCAAAAACAAAAGCACTAAAGTCTGAAAATCGGATACCCTGATGCATTGTTCATAAAACAGATTACAGATATGAGAGTAATCTTATAGAGACACATTACCATTGTGACGGCTGCACTCTAAATCTTTAGGACACACGACTGTGAATGAGGCTGGGGTCTCTGAGGTGCAAGGGTCTTGACTTTCCAGTAAAGTAGAACTGTTTTTACCTATTCTGCTTTTACCAATTCTTGTAGTCTCTGCACGACCTGTTTGCAGTTGGTCACCAGTGGTTCTCCCCTCAAGGGAATCTGAATCTTGCTGATGTGGCACTTCACCCAACTCCTGACCACGCTCTTTATTCTTAAGCTTCTTCTTCTTATAGTGGTCTGAATCCACATTGAGATTCTTTTCAGCTCGCTTTTTCTGCCCTGCCTGCTACAGTGATGAGTTTGGCTTAAACATGGTAAACTAATGAACTAATAAGAGAAAGAATGGTCCCCATATGTATTAAGTTTCTTATTTGCCACAAATCGTTACATATCATCAGAGTTAATTTATTATACCAAAATTATTTTTTAGCGACAATTTATACCAAATATATGATTGCTTCAAAAAACCATTACATGTGACAGATCTGAGCAAATCCTCTACAAAAATCAGAATAGAAGGCCAGAACATACTTTGGGATCTGAATGACCAACTAAAGCTTCAACCAAAGTCGAATAATTATCAGCTTCTATATACTCCCAGTTTTCATCATATGCTATTATCAGTTTTTTCAGTACTTGCTCAACAGTTTCCTTCAAGAAACCAGCATCAGTCATGGATTTAACTGCATCATCAATTTTTTCTGTGGAAATCCTTGATAGTCCCATCCTGCTAGCAATGAAACAAGTAAGCTTCAAACATGATATGAAAAATGACTCTTCCAAAGAACAGATATCCATTTAAAAACACTTTGAGAAAGATGCACCTCGCATCATGAAATCATTAAGAATGTTTCCAATGCAAGATGGGTTGCAAGGGTTAACAAGCAGAGAAGATATAGGCTACAGGCAACTTATATTACCTTGGACTAAGGATGCTTCATTTTCTACATTGAACCATAGTTTTTTTTTTCTAACGGGTGTGCACCCGCATTTATTTAAGATGAAAGGAATTTGTTTTACAGCACATTGTTAGTCCTGCTACAAGCAGCCAGTTTGCAAGGAGCAGACAACTATGGTAGCTAGACTAACAACCAACACAAAACCTTATATTGTACTATACAGCGGTAAATCGCACGACTACGGACCCAATGCCGCTGCCAGATAGTTTGTGAGATTGGATCTCTATAGAAGGGTTAGAACAAGACCTAAGAGACAAGCTATTCTTGCTGAATGACTGAATCTGATACTCCGCCCTTGTCTCATGAAGTGGGATTTAGGGTGGACTTATAGGAAACAGACGATATCTATGAAAGCTAATTGATACATCCCAAATAAATTATTATTCTAGGAAAGTAACCAAGTGTTCAAGAATGGAGCAAAATAAGTTGATTGGCAAGATAAACTTTCCTAAATCTGGCTATGTTGACGTTTTAGATCTGCAACAGATCAAAGTGCCACATAAAGTACGTCTCAAAATGTCATAGGCAGTAAAACTCACATGATTCTTTTACCACCTTTTTACTATATATGTTAACTTTTAAGTTGTAATCTCACTGCAGTTCTTGTTCCTGCTAAATACTAAACTCCAAAGTTTATGTATCACCATCTTACACTTCATCTCTCAGTTATCATCCACACTAGATATAAGAAAATATCCTATCATATATTCCAACCAGTTTTATGCAACTAGCAACAAGGATGAAGAAATGCCATTTCTTTTTTTGGAAGAACCCTTTGGAAAAAAATAAAAGAAAACGTATTTCCCCATCATTGTTGGTATTTAAGGGTCGCAGAACATGTGAACGGGCCTGCTACCTAACTGATTAGCAGGGCTCGAGTAGCACCCCAGGTTCTGGGTTCGAATCCCCGTGAGAGAGAATTTACACAGGTCTTGGTTAGAAAAACATCCCTCATCGGCTGTGATCTGAGTTTATGTGTCCTGAGCCACTTACGAGATGCTCATGGGCACTCAACGACACATCCAGGGCTGGCTGGCCTTCGGTGTGTTTCTCGGCCTGCACGCAAGAATCCTGTTCAGGTCGAGTTTTAAGGGTTGCAGTACATAATTTGCACAGCAAATTTTTGTGCAATAGATTATATTCAAGGGATGTTATGGATTATTATAAAATGCAGCATTTTAAAACTTGTCTTATGTGTGTTGTATAATTTATCCTAAGATGCCAACATGCTTATGTTATTTATTCTATACTTCATATGTACATGTTTCTTTTATTCTCTTGGAAGCAAGGAGTGTCATCACAATAAACAGCTGGTGTTTTTGGTCGACTTAGATCCTTTTCTTTTAATTCATGGACACATGATAAACAGAATTGTTGTCATGGGAGCATTGGGCTCATGGCTGCAACAAGAAACAGAACAGGGCATCAACTCAAAGTGATGACACCAAAGCAAGGCAACCCAGTAAAATGAGAAAAGAAAAACCTTGGTGTAATCTCTCAAATGCCATGTTGCAGGTTGCAGCACAGCACACAATAAAATGGACGTCATATGAGGTGCAATAATTCTGAGCTTTCGCACAAGCCCGTTCTTGTAAGACTAGGAATACAATCGAATGCTGGACTTCCTAAATTGTTTGCCCATCCAATGCAAGCTGGTAAGGATTTGGTTCATATACATGCAAAATAATTGATCTTACATAAGGAAGCAAAATTTTAAGATCAAAATCAACTACAATGAATAATACGCATCAAACGTCTCACTATTTATGAAGTCTTTGTCAACTTTATATCTTTCAATGAAGTTGAGTTTGACCTTGAAATTTTGCAACTTTGTGTAAGATCACTTGTTGTGTATGTTAACTTTTTTAGAGATTTTTCCAAAACATAGATGTTGGGGGAGTTTTCACACAATTCAATAACCAACAAAATTGTAGTATAATAACAATGCAAAGCAGCGATTGAAAATGTGAAATAGGCCACAACAAACCCCAAAAGAGATAGGCAAAACAACCCCAAATTGATACTACGTACCTTCGTCCCCAAAAAATATAGATATCATCTATTCCAGATTTCTCGCTGGTCAAAAATGAAGGGCGATAATAGTTCTCTAAGAGGGTCTCCAAGACTTCTCAACATTTTTTTTCCCAAAACCTTTAAGTTTTCCAGCACGCCAAAAATTAATGAGGAATAAATAAGACCATCTCCAAATAGTTTCTAATAATTCACTCTTAAATATAAAAGACATCTTTTTACATCAGAATCTTATACTATTTCTAAATTATACTTATCACTTTTATATTTTCTTTGTCTCATGTACATTTGTATCAGGAACACTTTCCCACTCTTTATTATTTTCCATGCTCTTTCACCTTTAGATTGTCGTATGGATAAGCGCATAGGAGATGATTAGTCTTTTTTTCCAAGCATGAAAAGACTGGAAGGAGGTATAAAGAACTGTTGGAGATAGATCGGTCGTAGTTTTTTTTGCATTCTTACTAAGAATCATAGATTAGGAGCCTTTATTGGAAGAGATGCTCAATACACACTAGATAAAAAAATCCGTTGGAGAGTACAAAGAAAGCGACTTTTACTCAAATAACTCTCTAGATAATAAATAATTATTGATTTAGAGTAAATTTTTTAAAAAAACTCTCAAAGATGCTCTAAGATGAATAGCAGAATTGACTCTCTCATGTACGCATTCTAACATACTCTCAAAGATGCTCTAAGATGAATAGCAGAATTGACTCTCTCGTGTACGCATTCTAACATACTCCCTCGATCCCTGAAAAAATCAATTCCTAGAATCCGTGCTAGTCAAACTTTTTTAACTTGACTAACTTTATAGAAAAATATAACAATATTTATGACTTAAAAGAGCACCATGTGAAAATATGTTCTATGATAAATCTAATATACTAGTTTGATACCATAATTTTAAATATTTCTTTCTAGAAATTTGGTCAAAGTTCAAAAAATTTAACTTAGAACAACTTCAGAAATCTATTCTTTCTGAGAGATAAAGTATTTGTTGAACATTGAAAAGATATAGATAGCTATTTTTTATTCAAATTACTTCAAAACGTTGATTTACTCAAAACCACGAACCCACGTTAGTACGTTACACTCAGAGAAACAAACAGGACACAAAATCAACAATGAACCCAGTCACCCGCATTACTCACAACAAGTGAGGCAAGATACGCATAAACCTTGCTCAGGGAACCACCAAACGGCACGAAGACCAGGAAAACTGAACCACTGCGCCGCCACTCGCACGCTTCGGCCGACGGCGAAGCGGATTGAAAAACCAGAGTAGTCGCAGCCAAAGCAACAGAACACGTCAGAATTCTCGGAAACGAGCCCGGAAAACCCCACAACGAAAACCCCATCCCGCACCACAGACAACACGCAGCAAAATGCAAACGCACACAACCACTGCACGAACGCGCACCTTCCTACATGAGTCGCCTCCGGCGACGAAACCGAGGCCGGGACGATCGGCGTTCCACCAGCGGCGTGATCACGCCGCCGCCGCGCCTCCTGCGCGAGCCGCCCGAAACGGAAAGGCCCCGCTCCCTCCCGGCGGCGCGCGATCGCCGCCACCGGGCTAGGGTTTGGAGGCCAGGCGATTCCGAGGAGGCGGCGTCGTTGAGGCGAGAGAGGGGTTTTGGCACGAGGCGTGGCGTGGGTGAACAGGCTTGCCTTCCGAAGCAGAGGAGAAAAAAGGAAGGTGTTGGCTGTACGACTGGCTAGATGGCAAAAGCGACGAGGAACAGAGCAACAGCCAACAGGGGCCAAAAACAAGCAACACGGTTTTATGACCCGCGGTGGCCGGTATGCTCGGCAGCCTCGGCGGTTTATCTTCCACTCTTTCCCCCCATCGACCGACCCCTGCTGCGGTGCTGCCCCTGCGTGTGAGCCTGTGAGGTAGAGGTTTTGCGAACAGGTCCCCAGAATTCTCGCATTTAGCACCGATAATGGTGCGTGCATGATGCATTGGAGTTGTACTGCGATACGATGTAAATTTCTTCTCGCATTCAAACAAATGATAAAAGATGCCTATTTATACCGTCCAAGGTTTGATTTTTTTTTCCCGACGTGCCCCGAGACTAAAAGAATAAGAAATGGCATCATGTTTGGCTTTCTTTTCTCCTCTCATTTATATTTATACCAAAAGAAATTGCACAAGCCCTTTTATGGGTCCCAACTTCCAAACAGAGGGAGGTGTTGCTGATGAAACGAATAGGGTACTCCACAGATAGCTTCCAAATTGAGGGATGTGTCGTTGATGAAACGAATAGGGTACTCGACAGACAGACAACCACGATGTCCATAAACGTCTATGATAGAATTAACCAGCTCAATCTCTCATCGCATGTTGAGACAATGTGTCACCCCTTTCTTTACCCACATAGAGAGCGAGGCGCCGCGCAAGTCAGTGCACCTAATCGCCGATGAAGGCTAGGTAAATTGTTTAGCTAGTATTAGCCATAAAATCTCCTACAAGGAGAACAAAGCCGATTATATAACACTGATTTCTTATGCTACGTTCATGGTGCGTTTACTATTTTTCAATAATAAATATTTCATTCGTCCTAAATTATAAGACGTTCCAAGAATCTTGGAGGGTCAAAGCATATCAAGTTTGACAAATAATTATAGAGAAAACTATCAAAATTTATGATATCAAATAGACATACTATAAAAATATAATTGATAATAAATTTAATGATATTTAGTTGACATCATAAATGTTATTATATTATTATATAAGTTTAGTCAAACTTGAGATAGTTTGACTCTTCAAAATTCTTAAGATGTCTTATAATTTGTAACTAAAAAGATACGCGGACCTTAGGTATTTGAGAAGGAAAATAGCGATTATAGAAGAAAATTTGATTTCCTTTTTAGCGTTTTTTTTCTGTGTTGGGACATTACTCCGTCTGTGTCATTTTAATCTCATTTTAGATCTAGGCACGTGGATCAATGAGATGCGAGAAATATGTGTGGTGGACAGAAACCGAGAAGGAGAGAGACCGAGATTGAGACGCACTCACGTACTACTTCACACGGAGTATGTTCTTTTCATTTTCCAAAAAATAACTTTAACTAAATACTCTCTCCGTAATTTTAGGTTAATCTCAATGCAGACTAATGAGGGATCAAAGTATTATGGTTGTTGGATTATTATGTCGAACCTATAATCAGCCTTATTTTATTTGGACTTGGACTACAATCCAGTTGGGATCTAAAGCTAGACATGTAATTTTTTTAAAAAAAAGATGGTAAAAAATACAAATATTGCCATATGACAAAGTTAACCTGATATGATATGTAATAAATTTCAAAATATAGGGAGTGTAAGTTATGGCTTCTTAACTTACAAGGATATATCTCGGTTGACATTGTAAATTGCAGTTTCCTCCATTCTAAAATAAATGCACATATCGCTTCTTAAGAAATCAAAAAAATTAAAGTTGGTATAAAAATGTATTGACATTTATGATATACAACAAATATCATTAGATTGCACATGAAATATACTTTTATAACATATTTATTTGGAGATAGAATTTTCTATATTTCTAGTCAAACTTAAAAAAGTTACTCCTTATAAACTGAGACATGCATTTATTTTGGGACATAAAGTACTCACAGTGTATAAGAGTTTTATGAAGATGAAATTATCTCTGTTCCTATAAAATTTTCAGTGTCTCTTTTTTCATTAATACATTGCCACATCACTATATTTAATGCCCATAAAACTTTAATAAAATTTCATTAAAACTAGTTTTATAAGACGTTCTCTCTATATTAATATTCTCTTTATTAATATGTTGTCACATCAGCATATTTAATACCGTAAAACTCTAATAAAATTTCATTAAAACTGACCTAATAGGACATACCACGATTTCTCAATTTTGATCTATTATAGGACGCCAGCAGTTAACTGTCTTGTGAAGTCCAAGCGGTGTCCAATAGAATGCTTCAAGCAATTACTCACCCCTATAATCGAAGAGTTTGCATGCAGCCCAAGTCCCTAAGAGCATCTCCAGTAGTAGCCCCTAAATCACAACCCCCATTTTAGATTTGGGTGTCCACCCTTATATTTTGTTGGTCCAACAAATTTCTTTTACTCCAGCAGTAGCCCCTAAACAAATCCCCCAAATCTATATTAGGAGACAATGACATGGGGGCCCACATATCATTCCATACGACTACGGGAAAGGAATCCTAGATGGGGCTGGGGTGAGCCCCTAGAAATGGGGTCTAGAGGAGAGATTTGGGTGCCCACCTAAATTTTGACCCTGCTGGAGCACGTTTCTTTGCCTTGAGCCCCCATATTTAGCTATGGGGGCTTAAGTAGGGGTCTTGCTCGAGATGCTCAACGTACATAAGCAGACGGCAGATTACTCATGCATGTCGGTCAAACAATCTTATTGACAACATGGTCAAACCGAGCATTAAGTTATACTCCACCGTACCTAAATATCTGTCATTTGTGTTTTCCAAAAAAATATATTTGACTAAATCTATATTAAAAATATAAATATTTATGGTATATAATTAATATTATTAGAAAGGTCTTTAAATCTAGTTTTTTAATAAATGTATTCAGAGATACAAATATTGTACGTATTTTTTATAAATCGAGTCAAACTTGTGGTATAGACACCAACGACGATAGAATTTATTGCCACCTACTTTTACTAGAGTTTCTTGGTATTCGAAGAACTCCTCCATACACCCTACAAAAGATTATGGAGTGAGTATATATTAAAAAATATTAATATTTATGGTATATCATTAGTATTATTGAAAATATTCTTGAATTTTTTAATAAAATTATTTAAAGTTACAAATATGTGTCGTATTTTTTTATTTTTTTATAAATCAAGTCAAAACTTATGACACGCATATCAATAACAATAGTTATTTAGGAACTAAGAAAGTATTGGAAGAAGACAAAGGTGCATCAAAAGTGATGATATTTTTGTGAGACAAATTCAGTTGATTCATTATGGGACAAGGGAGTACTTTATGTCCCAAAATAAATGCATGTCTCAGTTTATAAGGAGTAACTTTTTTAAGTTTGACTAGAAATATAGAAAATTCTATCTCCAAATAAATATGTTATAAAAGTATATTTCATGTGCAATCTAATGATATTTGTTGTATATCATAAATGTCAATACATTTTTATACCAACTTTAATTTTTTTGATTTCTTAAGAAGCGATATGTGCATTTATTTTAGAATGGAGGAAACTGCAATTTACAATGTCAACCGAGATATATCCTTGTAAGTTAAGAAGCCATAACTTACACTCCCTATATTTTGAAATTTATTACATATCATATCAGGTTAACTTTGTCATATGGCAATATTTGTATTTTTTACCATCTTTTTTTTAAAAAATTACATGTCTAGCTTTAGATCCCAACTGGATTGTAGTCCAAGTCCAAATAAAATAAGGCTGATTATAGGTTCGACATAATAATCCAACAACCATAATACTTTGATCCCTCATTAGTCTGTATTTTTAAATTGTAGGTTATTGCACTCCAACTAAGAACAATCCCCTTCTATAATCTACCTTATCCAAATAGTACATATATTATGATTTATAATTTAAATTGTTATAATCTCATTCATAATCTAGATTACTACTATAATCAAATTCAGAACCAAACAACACTAAGGTTGCATGTCACTCTATTCTAAAAGGTGTCGTCCTACAATAAATAGTGCACTTGCTATCAATATGAAAAGGTACTGATATTGTTTTTATTTGAATCATCATATGACATAGGTTTTTACGTATAACAATTTTTTAGAAAAACATCAATATTTGCAACAAAAAATTAATTTCAGTAGACATACTATAAAATTAATTTACTTTTTTGTAGGATCAAATTTTAAATAGTTTGACCTGTAATAACTCTATAAGTCAATTTACGAAAAGTCAATTTTTTAATACTTTGACCAAATATATATAAAAAATATTAATATTTATAATACATAATTAGTATCATTAGATAGATCGTTAAATATATTTTCATAATAAATTTATTTGGAGATATAAATGTTGTACGTATTTTTATAAACCTAGTCAAGATTAAGAAAATTTAACCTACACACATCTCATAACGTCTTCTATTATCCAATGGAGGGAGTAGCTTCACGAGGATATTGTACAATACCTCTATAGAAATTGCCAAACCTTGACGTGCTAAACTGCAAAAATTTGTGAGTGCAACGGCCAACACCTGCCAGTGCACCCACCGCTAAAAGGAGACGACTAAACGACAAATTTGAAGGCATCATCTTTTTTTGAAAACAAAATTGAAGGCATCTTTCTCCCTTTGGATCACGTTCAGTAAAAGACTGTAGTGCGGGAGTTTGCGTGGAAATGTGAGCCATGAAGTTTTGGGGTTTGGAACAGTTTGTAAAGAGTTTCTTTACGAGATTTATGCTGAACAAAATTTCTTCAATTTGATTAAGTTTATACAAACGTTAGTAACATCTAAATTTCCAAAGCAGTTTACTAATAAAAATGTACTCGCTGATTAATTTAATAATACTAATTATATTATATATATTATAACATTTCTATATTTATTTAGTTAAAATTGAAAGTAATTAATTTCTCGGAAAGTGAAATAGCACTCTTTCTTATGTAACGAGCTTGCTTCGTGTATACTCCCTCCAGATAAATCTGAGTATTTTGCGGGCTGTGTCGGCTTGAAAAAAATCCCGGTTGTTTCGGGTAAAACATAAGCCCATGTTTGATACAACTTACTTCACTAGTAAAGCTTCTTTTGTTAAAAAAATAATTTTATGAACAAATTTTTAGATAAAGCTGAGTTATTTTGAAAAATGTGTTTCACGAAACAGCTTCACCAACAACTTTATGCATGAATATGAAAGATAAATGAGGGAGATAGTTAAAATAAGCTACCTTTTCAGCTTCATCCCATCCATCTCTACGTGAGAGTGGAAGAAAAATATGTTCATGGGTGAAGCTATTTTAAAAATAGATGTTCGATAAAAAAACAACTCATAACAACTTCATGAGCTATTATAAACTGTACCAAGTAGGCGCTAAGTTTCCCTCCACCATCCCAAGTCTATTTTTTTGCACCAGGCTCAGGCCGGGAACGAGCCTAGGCCTCCATGCAGCTTGTAGTGTAGAACAGCTAAAATAGATATTTTGGCCTTTCAGGCAAGACACTTGTTGAGATTTTTTTTTGGACGTCCATATTTTGTAGGCGACCTAAAAATGGTCAGGCTTGAGCTCACACTTCGATTTTCTTAGGCCAGTCTCAATGGAGTTTCATATTTTCATTGGAGGTTTTATGTACATTAAATATAGTGTCACATCAACAGAAAATGAATCTTTGTATGAAACTTAGAGAAGAGAGAAGGGAAAGGTTTCATGAGAATGAAACTTATTAGCATTGTTTCCAACGTCTTGGAAACATCATGAAACCCCTCATTGAGACCCTCAAATAGTTTCATCACATTAAAAGAGAAGAGATGAATGGTCAAAGTAAGACCCACATATAGTAAAATAAGCTATGAAACCGTGCGATGAAACTTTACACTGAGAAAGAGTCTTGTTTCATACCAAAGTTTTATATGTTAGAAACCATGAGATAAAATTTATCATTAAGACTGACCTTAGGCCTACCTCAAAAATACTTGACTTTATGTGATTAAAATTTTGTCCTAAAATATTTGACGCTCTCACTTTTAATGCACTTTTCTTTTCTCTCAATTCACCTTTTTTTTTCCAATACATGTTCTCAATTTTTCTCATCTCCCTCTTTATGCATAACACTTTTTCCTTCTCCTTCACTCTTGTGTCCAAATGTAAAACATCTTGTCTCCTTTTAACGGCCATTCTCATTTCTTAGAAATATTAAACATCCTCAACTTTAACCAAATATATATAAGAAAAATTTAATATTTATATATAGTACACAACTAGTACCATTATTTTTGTCCGGATATAAATACTGCTGATATTGTTTTTATAAATCTAAAAAAGTTGGATGAGTACAAATATCATAGTCACAGTTAAAAAGGAACGTACGAGAGTAATTTGTGGTGTACTTTTCGAGTTGCAAGGACACCAACTTCTAGGCTTGATTTGACGGGGTCCAGCATTAATCTCCGAAGTGGATGGCCGAGGGTGGGTAGTCCCCTCCACGAGGCCACTTTCAATGCAAATTTTGTTGGAGTTTGATTTGTCTTTAATAGTTTATCAGGTATTTCCTCCGTTTCAAAAAAAAAGAGTCACTATAAAAACGTGCTGGTCAAACTTTTTTTAACTTTGACTAAATTTATAAAAAAATATGTGCAATATTTATATCTCTAAATAAACTTATTATTAAAATATATTCAAAGATGTATCTAATGATACTAATTACGTATCATAAATATTAATATTTTTTTAAATATAGTTGGTCAAACTTAAAATTTGTTGACTTTTTGGAAGCGAAAACGACTCTTTTTTTGGACGGAGGGAGTATGCATTTTTAATGATATGAAAACTATTTTAATAACCAGATGAAATGAGTTTCATAGAGAGAAAACTCTTGATTACCAACTCTTTATGAGTCATAAAATTAAATGTTTATGAAACTATGAAATAAAACGTTACATTGAAAGTGAGTGTTTCATCTGACTTTCATTTTAATATAGATGACATGACAGTCTTGGAAACAACATAATGAAACTCTCCATTGAGACTGGTCGTGTAGTGCTCCCCCTCCTAAAATAAATACATGATGTTTTTAACTTTATTAAATATACTAGTAATTGTTTTTGTGTGTTGCAACAAAATTTAATATGTCAGACTCCATATGCGTGCATTGCAATAGAACTCAATACATGTATTGAACTGTGTACTTTATTCGGTAGTTAGGGGAGCCAGACAAAAAAAATAAAGGAGATAAATTTTGTCTCTTTATTATTATATTATTATGTTAGATATATATATATATAAATTATTGATATTTATAATATATAATTAATATCATTAGTTAAATATATTCTTTATAATAAACTTCTTTAAAGATATAAATATTACTTATATTTTTTTATAAACCTTATTGAACTGAAGAAAGTTTGATAAACACCGAAACCACAACAACACTCATTTTGAGACGGATTAAATAGTTCCTTAGTCCTATATTGATTGTTTTCATTTTATATAGATTTTATCGTATATAATTAAATGTAAAGTAAAATTACATATCTTAAAAATTAAAGTGACTTACATTTATAATAGAAGGGGATATTTATTTATAGATATTATTATTACGTCCCATAATATAAGGCGTGCTATATCTAGACGCACATACATCAATGCAGTGCTGTGAGAGAGAATTAAATGTGTTATTGGTCTTTGAACCAGAGGTGATTACGTCTTATATACTAGGACAGAGAGAGTATTATGTTTATTATTTTTGCTATGGAGACTCTTTAATCGTTGTTAGAATTCATTTGTATTAGTTTCCCTGAGCCTAGAAGGAGGAATTAAAATAAATCACAAAGGCACGCATGTATTCTCTAATGAGATTTAATGTTTGAATCCGAGTAAAAATAGAAGATGCAACATTAAAGATAGAAGATGTAACATTAATTAGTTAGAGTATCTCTAATAGTTTGTCAAAATTTACTTGGCAAATATCGTGATTGAACAACTTACTAAAATATATGATAAATGAAAAATGGATTCTCTCCAACAATTTAGCATAATTGTTTGACAAATCTTTAGTAAACTTGTATCAGGAACCCTAAAAGTGAAATAAAATTAGTTTTATATCCTTCCAGCTTTGACAAACTTGCATAAGAAATTATGAGAATGAAACAAAATTAATCTGTGCCCACCTCTACGTATGTCGCTGATGCGTGTTGGTTTGCGCGCGCGTATATATGCGCGTGGAGGGGGAAGATTTCCTAAGTTGCTAAAATTTGTCAAGTTGGATGCTAAATTATTAGAGAGATAATTTTTCTAGTTTTGTTAAAAAAATAAAAGATATCAAGTGGGTTTGACAAACTGTTGGAAATGTTCTTAGTATTATTTTTGCTATAGTTGATGTGAATATAGGGCTTTAATAATGTTTGATGTGATGCTACATTAGCCAAAACTATTTAGGGAGGTCGAACGGTTTCAAGACTCGAAGAAGTCTAAACTTGTTTTTTTTCTAGAGAAAAGAGGCAAAACGAACTCGCAAAATAAAAGAGAGGGTCGGATGGACTTTTATTATAGAAGAAGCCTCGCAGCGGCCCAGCCCACAAAAGCACCCTCTCCAAAGTCCAAAGTCCAAACCCTCATGTCCCGGCCACGAGAACCAACAAAGCCCCCGCCCCGCCGCCCCCGCGCCCGGGCGGAGCCGGCGCCACTACACGGGACGGGAAGGGGACGGGACTATGCGCTGCTCGCCTCAGCTATCCCACCGCGACTTCGTCGCCGTGCTCTCCCGCTGCTCCACCCGCGCGCACCTCGATCAGCTCCACGCCCACGCCTTCGTCACGGGGCGCGCTGCCGCGCAGACTACCACCTTCCACCTCCTCCGCTTCGCCGCCCTCCGCCTTTCCTGCCTCGCCTATGCCCGCCACCTCTTCGACGCCACGCCTCACCCCAACGTCTTCCTCTACTCCGCAATTCTCTCTGCATATGTCTCACCTCCATTCTACGGCCGCGCCCGCGACGCGCTCGCGCTCTTCCTTCGCATGCTTTGTCACGGCCGCCCAGCGCCTAACGAGTTCGTGTACCCGCTCGTGCTCCGCGCTGCCTGCGCCGTCGGCGTCGGCACTGTCAGGTCGATCCACTCCCACGCCTGCAGGAGCGGTTTCTGTGGATACGGTGTCATAAGGACCTCACTCCTCGATGGCTATTCGAGGTACGGTATGATGGCCGACGCGCGCAAGCTGTTTGACGGTTTGACCGAGAGGAACGTGGTTACCTGGACTGCGCTGGTGTCCGGATATGCAAGGGCAGGGAAGGTTGGGGATGCAATCCTGCTCTTCGAGCGGATGCCCGAAAGGGACGTGGCTGCATGGAACGCAATCATCGCAGGCTGCTCTCAGAACGGGCTGTTTGTGGAGGCGGTTGGGATTTTTGGGAGGATGGTCGGCGCGGGATTCTGGCCAAATGCAACCACTGTTTCTTGTGTACTATCTGCTTGTGGGCATCTTGGGATGCTGAAGATTGGGAAGTTGATCCACTGCTACGCGTGGAGGACCTGTGTTGGTTTTGGCTCATCCGTTCTGAATGGGTTGATTGATATGTACGGTAAATGTGGGAATCTGGTGGGGCAAGGTGGATCTTTGATGAGGTTTCAGATAGAAGCCGCCTAACAACTTGGAATTCTCTGATCAATTGTCTGGCACTGCATGGGTACAGCAAGTGTGCAATATCAGTGTTTAATGAGATGAGGCGTGAAGGGGTTGAACCTGATGTGGTTACTTTTGTTGGACTGTTAAATGCGTGCACCCATGGAGGGTTTGTTGATGAAGGCATTAAGTACTTTGAATTGATGCAGCATGAGCACGGAATTGAACCAGAGATTGAGCATTATGGGTGTATCATCGACCTTCTTGGCCGGGCAGGCCGGTTTCAGGATGCATTGAATGTTATCAGTGATATGAGAATTGAAGCAGATGAAGTCATATGGGGGTCATTGCTCAATGGATGTAGAGTACACAGACAAGTAGAACTTGCTGAATTAGCAATTCGAAAGTTACTGGAGTTGGATCCAAATAACGCAAACTATGTGGTGATGCTGGCAAATGTATACAGTGAAAGTGGCTTGTGGGAAGAGGTGAGGAAAGTAAGAAAGTTTGTGAAGGAGGAGAATATAGGCAAGAAGCTGCCTGGTTGTAGCTGGATCGAGGTGGACCGCAAGACACACCGGTTTTACTCTGTTGATGACGCTCATCCTGAGTCAGAGAATATATATGACACTCTCGAGGATTTAGCTGCCTCAATGGAATTATAAAAAAAAAATATACTGCCAGCTAACCATGTTTCCAGAAACTTGCATAGCTGCATAACTTTCATAAATTGTCTTCATTATTGGAAAGTCATGAGCTTAACTTCTGTGTGGTAAACAAAGTGGGCTTCCCTAAGACAAATATTTGACCTAGCTCACACATGTATTGGAGGTACACAAGGTGTTCCATCAAAGCCTTCTATCAAGCTACTTGATGGCAAGAGGTACAGCAAAAGTTAGTTCTTTACCTGAACTGGACTGTACTTATGTTATGTACAAGATCTGTGATTTTCTGTTTCAAATTACCATTATGCAGACATGGAAGTATGCATATATTTTCATTTGATTCATATTGCTTATTCAAATTATCTATTTGCACGGATACTTTATTTTTATATTCTTCATTTGATGCTAGAGCAGAAGTGCTTCTATCATCCATATATTCAATCCACATGACGTGCTTTCTATATCCCATTTACACTTTGTTTTTTGGTCTGGCCATTTACCCATTCCTCCATGTTGCCAATCATGCTGTCAGTTTGGAGTTCTCTTGCCTAACATGTGTTTTCTTTTCCCTTATGACCGTTTAATTGCTAAATGCTCCCACCTTGTTAAGAAATGGGGGTGGCAGCTATCCTCTTACCAACTTATGAATTGCCACATTTTACATACCAACTAGAAATGGATAGGTGCCCACTTTCATATCCCCTGTTGCCTGAAAAATAAACCCAAACACATGGAAATGAACATACGCTAATGAGGACAAGAGGCCACAAATGATTGATGCTAACTCTGTAATATGTGCAATAATCATCTTTGAAGAAAAAGAACCGATTTTGATTATTCCATATTTGTTCCAACATGTACCAGTGTGTTCTTAGTTTGCGGTGCCAAACTGGTGGGATAATCACCCAATTTAGTGTGATATTGATACATTTTGTGTGAAATAATTCAAGCAAACTAAAAAGGTACTCTGAAATTTCCAGTAGTATATTTGTCTTATTCTTTGTACTAGCAGTATAACTACCATGCTTGGAACTATCTTGTTGCTGATAGTTAATGTATCCACACAGTTAGGTAGATGCTGATGATAATGGAACATGGGAAGGGTGTATAAGAAAAATGAAATAAAAATAAGAATCTGGAGTCTGTAGAAGAGCCTTGCGATTGCTAATAGAATGATAGTCAAACTACATCTTTTACCATCTGTGGCATCCATTAGTGATTGCTGGTTTGATCTTGACATTTCACAACCAGTGTATATAGTGGAAATGACTGAAGCAAAGTGGCAAACTAGAAAGGTGTTGTCCAGTTCCTTGAACCAGTAGTATATTTTTCACATTCATGGTACTATTGATATAACAAATTGCCATTCTTGGAACTGTCTTTCTGTTGGCACTCAATGTCAGTCCACAGTTCTTGAAATCAGATGAGAACAGAACATGGGAAGGGTAGATCAAGAAAAATGAAATTCAAAATCTGAAAACTGGAGAAGAACCTTCCAATCGTTGATGGTTAAGACACCTTTCCCCACACACCAATAGTGATAACTTTTTTGAGCCTGTCATTTCACAACATACATTGCTCCATAACTATGTTTAGGGTCTGTTTGATTGCACATTAATCCACCTCAGCCACGTGGGTTGGGAGGGCACTTCAACCCTCCCAACCCTTAAGTGGATATGCTCTTGAGTCCTGACTTAGAAACCCTATTCCATGTAGGGGTATTTGGTTTGAGTACTGAGAGGATGATGGCTCATTGATCATGGCTCTGGACCTACGCCTCTTGTTTGGTATGATGAATGGAATGGATTCCACTACCAATTCAGCACCTCCTTTGTCACAAGCATATTATTAGTATGATTTGAGGAATTGTGTCATTGCACTAAAATTCATGCATTGATCTTCAAACAAAGTACAATACGCCTTATTAAAAACATCATGTTTGCCCTAGGGATGTTGCATGCTGCATCTTTGGAAGGATCATGTCTTATTGTATTTGATGACATGATCATGAGGCCCGAAACTGGCAAACTGTGCAGCCTGCAGTTGAGCACACTAGTTTACCCTCATCTCTTCCTGGTACTTCCTCAAGTTGATATTATCTCACACTTGATACTACCTTAATTCTGCTATTGTTTCATAGGCTGGTTTTAACAAAACCTATATGCTCAGTGGTAATTAACAATCGCTGTTATTTAGAGGACTGATGACCTATTTGATTACTTATGCCTTATTTTCATGTACAGTACAAAGGTGTAAAAAAGGAAGGGTGATGGGAGAAGCTGAAGCTGAACCGAAAAAAACTGCCATTTATTGTTTCAGATTAGCCTACTCAGCTTGTGGAATTCCATTGCAGATGTGTATCGCTGTTTGGTCAACCAATAACCCTTCTCACTCAGTTGAATGTATGATGGAAGTCAGAATCAGTTATACAGCTTCTGGTATTACTAGCATTGGAAGTGCCAAAGCGTTTCATTGGATGAACTGGGGTGCCATTGTCATAAGAATATTGTGTGTCCGTGTTGTACCATTCCATAGCTGTTTTCTTTTTTTTAGCTTAGCTGCCTAGCTGGGTTCTTATTGGATTTATCCCAGTCGTCCCCAACATATTCTTCCAACTCAGAACTTTTCCTCTTTTTAACTTGTTTACCAATTCATTGTTTTCTTTTCTGAAAGTGTATCGATCCATTGTTGGTTCATGCCATCCTTTGATCGTATCACTTGGTGGAAAGGAGATTGTTTGATCGACGAGATCAAGATTCAAGGCTCTGGATGGAGATAGATGATCGTCGTCATTTCCATGTCATATATTCCAGCTCGTATACGGTCACATGGCATGATCATGTTGGAACATGAGTAAATGACCACCTTACGTTTCCACTGCAACCTGGCAGAGAAGATGTTGGTCGAAAAGGATGGTGCAGGTTATGGAACTAGTATGCAAGGTACAATGACATGGACCAACGATTTGAGAAGTAGAATAGAAGAATAAAAGCACTATCGTCTTGGTCTGGAATGATTCCAGTGCGGTGCAATAGGTTGCCATGTAAGTTGCGAACGGTATATGCCAACCTGACCATCGAACACCAGCCAAATTATTTGGTCAATTGCAGCATTTTAGCCCGTCCAAATAAAGATAGGATAAGTGACTGGAGTGATATGGAGCCATGTTCTATCTCAGCAACTTTATCAGGGCTTTGAGTTGTTTCTGGTGATCCGTTCAATGGGGTGGGATACAACTCCATGTTTCCAGTTCAGACTTGAGAGCCGCATAAAAAGAGACCTGTGGGAAGTAGGGATGCCGTGAAGATTTGGCACAGATGGTCGGTCATGCAGTCATGGCAGCCATCGACGGCGACGATGATGGAATGCCATTCTTGGACCAATTTTGGAATGCGCGGAAGCAAGACTTTATTGTCGGTCTTTCTTTTTCAATGAATGCTCTCAGGCCTTTATTATAAAACGAAAAAGAGAATTAGCATATGCTAATTCGTATGTATCAATGATATCGTCTTTTTTGTTTGAAGCTCAAAGTAAAATAAAAAGTAATCTTAGACAAAAGTAGTATATCTCATGGTTGTTATTGTACAATCAACCATCAAGTAGGAGTAACGTACTTTGAGATTTGAGATCCAACGCAACACCAACAAAATAGCTGAGCCACCTGCGTGCATTCTGCACTGCAAGGTGCATATGCATGTGTAATAATATAGTACTGTTGCCACTAGAACTCGCCGCTGGACGCGGCCGCGATCTGTGTGTTCTGCATCCCTTTGGGCCTGGTGCTCAAGCTCAAGTCGTCGTCGTTGTAGGCGTACGCGAAGCCGCCGTGCCGCGTCTGGTCCATGCCGGCCATCTCGTCCTCGGCCGAGACTCGGAGCAGGCCCAGCTTGTTGAGCGCCAGGAACAGCGGGGCCATGGTGACGCTGACCCACGCGGCGATCACCAGGATCATCACCAGGTTCGCGGCCAGCAGCCTGCCGCCGCCGCCCATGAACAGGCCGTACGGCCTTCCCGGCACGCTGTAGATCTGTTCCACGTACTCCCTGCGCGCGAACAGCCCCGTGAAGAGGACCCCCCACGCGCCGCAGCCGCCGTGGAGCTGCGCGGCCTCCAGCGGGTCGTCGAAGCGGAGCCTGGCGGCGAGCGCGTTGAGCCCGATGAGCACCCACGCCGACACGAAGCCGCAGATGATGGCCGCCCAGGGGTCGACGACGGAGCATCCCGCGGTGATGGCCGCGAAGCCGCCGAGGAGGCCGTTGCAGACGTCGACCACGTTCCAGTGCCCCGTCTGGAGCCTCTTCCCGAACAGCGTCGTGAGCGCCGCCGTGCTGCCGGCGAGGGTGGTGGTCACGGCCGTGCGGCCCACGGCCGACCACTGCCCGTGGATGCTGCCGGAGGGCCCGTAGCTCTTGGCGATGGTGAGGAACGACCCGGGGTTGAACCCGAACCAGCCGAACCACAGAAGGAAGGTGCCGAGCACGACGAGCGACGCGCTGTGGCCGCGCAGCGCCACGGATCGGCCGGTGTGGTCGAACCGCCCAATGCGGGGGCCCTCGATGAGCGCGCCCCAGAGGCCAGCGATGCCGCCGACCATGTGGACGACGCTGGACCCGGCGAAGTCGATGATGCCGGAGCCGAACAGCAGGCTCCCCGACGTCCGGCTCGCCGAGGCCCAGCCGTCGGTGGACCAGACCCAGTGCGACACCACCGGGTACACGAAGCCGGTGAGGAAGGCGGAGTAGACGAGGTACGCCACGAACTGCGTGCGCTCGGCGATGGAGCCCGACGTGATCCCGGCGGCGGCGATGGCGAAGGCCCACTGGAAGAGGAAGAAGTCGTAGTCGAAACCGACCTGGGGAACCTGCTTGAGGCCGAAGAAGTGCTTGCCGATGAAGCCATTGGACGGCGTCCCGTACGCGAAGGCGAAGCCGAAGAGGTAGTAGAAGAGCGCGCCGGCGGCGGCGTCCAGCACGTTGGTGAGCATGATGTTCATCGTGTTCTTGGCGCGGACGGAGCCCGCGCACAGCATGGCGAACCCGAGTTGCATGGCGAAGACGAGGTACGCCGAGAAGAGCAGGTACGTCGAGTCCACCGCCGACGTCGTGTCCGCGAACTGGTTGCACAGGTACTCCGTCGCGTTCGCCGCCGCCGGGCCCAGAAGCGGTGCGAGGGTCGTGGCGCACTCCATCTCTCCACCGGCTTGCTCCCTCCTCCTCCTCCTCCTCCTCCTCCTCCTTTCTAGTTTCTTCTCCCTCTGCAAGTCCTGCAGTCTGCAGCTGCACGGGGAGCAATGGAGAGTGAGGATGTCCGGCTGCGGCGCGAGAGGGAATGGCCAACGGTGGCGTTGGATTTATAGGACGGACGGAGGAGCCGCCGTGGCCCGTGGGATCAGGAGTTCAGGACGCAAGAGGGGCGTACTAGTTGTCGTTGTCGTTCACTCGGTCTTTGGCTTGCAAAGGGGCCCAATTGGAAGTGAATCTTCCGCCGAGTCTGGCAAGTGGGCTCTTTATTAACACTGAGGATAAACTTTTTGTTGAATCCGGGGGATCTGAACAGGTACCTGAAAATTGTGGTGGGATAATGGCCAGCACACTGTACCAGATGTTGTGTACAGATGCGCCATTACTATCTTGCACTGTACAAAGATTGTGTATGGACCTCACCTGTTTAGATCAACTAGAGTTTGTGTGCTGTGGCTTTAAAAGATCTAGCCTATCACGTGGAACCAACTTTTAATCATATCTAGTTCAGATTATAACAATCCCACAAGCTATCTGTACCAAGCTTTTTTATACCATCTTCGTCTGTAAATAAATCAATTCTAAAATCACTTAATAAAGTTAAATTATCTGAAGTTTGACTAGAATGAGCAATATCGTTTATGAAAACTAAATAGATGAATATATTATAAAAATATATTTTATAGCATATCTAGTTATACTTCCTCCATCCTAAATTATAAGACATCTCAAAAATCTTGGAGAGTCTAAGTATCTCAAGTTTGACCAAACTTATGATAATATAGTAATATTTATGATGTCAACTAAATATCATTAAATGTTTTTATCAATTATATATTTATATTATGTCATGTTATAAATCTTTATATTTTTTCTATAATTATTGGTCAAATTTGAGATGTTTTGACTTTCCATGATTCTTAAAATATCTTATAATTTGAAACGGAGTGAGTACTAATTTGGTGTTATAGATATTGATATTTTCTACATGTTTAATTGAATTTTAAATAGTTTGACTTAAGAAAACTCTATATAAGTTAATTTATTTTAGGACAGAGTCAGTAGCTTTTAAGATTCCACAATCTACAAGCCGCTCTTCACTATCTCCAGCAGTCCTTTAACATGAATCAAACAAATGGAATCTAAGCTGGAAACCAAAAATGTCAATGGCTCAATGTAACGTCTGTATATTCAAATCTCTAAGCACGTCATATTTGATTGCGAGGCTCTTAAGGTGCATATCGTTATAACTTAAGATATACTCCATTTATTGTTGAAATAGATGTTGGCACCGACCCACCATTTAAATATTGTGTGTGTATTTCGATCTACAGTATCTTCACACCATATACTGCACTATCTATCTTACATTGTATATCCCTACTTCATCTGCATGTACTGTTTTCAATGTAAAATCCCATCCTGACCTTCTTGCACCGTTTATCTGATCGTTTAGGTGGCTGATAAACTAGTTGATATCGTTTTTTATTGTTTTTTGTGAGATAAAAACATTGTTTCAGTGGTTGATAAGCTAAACGAACAGAGCGTCTGTCATTGAAGTCAGGACTACAATGCAACGTCCGGCTGAGCATGAAGGTTTTAAGCATTCCCCAATAATCCCCCCCCCCCCCCCCCCCCCCCCCATGGCCCCATAGCAGTCTTCGTTTAATTACTCAAAAAAGCTCGGGAAACTTGCACATCCCTACTGTGTCTCTGAAGCAAATAAGTCGCCATGGCTATCAGGCGTTCGCTTCGAATTTGGCCACCACTGGTCTACTTATCTAATTTGCCCAGCCGTTCACTGTCGAGTGTAGATCAGCAGCTCAGAGCCCGTGATGATCGTGCCCGCCTGGATCACGGAACAATTCACAAAAACAAAGGATCCCGAGATGAGAGACGAAACGACACAAGCAACGTCGACCTGCGGGCATCCGATCCGATCCGACGCAGCCGGGAGAGGTCGTCGTCGGCATCGCCGCGCAAAGTCCACGGCCTCCCCTTTCGTTATTAAAAAAAACCAGCCGTGAATGAAGACTAAATTAACCGGCGCCATAAATGAATGAAAGGGCCCCGATTTTTATTTGACAGTCTGCGCGCGCTCAGCAAGAGGATGCAATATAATTTCCACTTGTGGCACCATCTCCGCTATAGCTAGCAGCAAAGTTCCCTTTTGCAAGCGCGAAGATTCGTGCTCCGGGACCGCGTGTCGCTCTCGGCGGCCCTGACGCCCTGTCTGCCCCAGCCCTGGAGTAGTTTATGATGTGTCCAGGCCCCGGAGACACAGATGTTATTGTATTATTCATGTTTGACTTTGGATTAAGAAGAGTGTGTTTGTGTTTTTTTGTTATTATAAAGGCAAAATGATCGTCTGTCTGACACCAGCCAGTACAACGACCACAACGGATGCTGATTGCATTGTTAGACTATTGATGAGTTTTTCAGGCAATTGGCCTCTCCTGCCATTTGCTGAATCTGAATACTGAACCTTGCTATAAAGATTCCCGTATTTTATTTGCCACGACAACAGCTGTCAGCTGAGCTATTGATCGGGTTTTCAGTCGTTGTTAGACTTATTATAATTTAAGTATATTAGCGCAAAAGTCCAGACGTACGTACGTACGAACAGCAATAAACAGGAAACCAAGACAACTGCAGCGCGCGCCGTAGCCCGCTTCCTGATCTCAGTTCAGTCGATGCGGAACACGACGGTTTGGAGGCACTCCAAGCCATCGCACGACGCGTCTATGGGCTTCTCCTTCTCGGCCTCCGTCACTGGCGGCGGCGCCGCCGCCGACGACCTGGCCCTCGTGACCACGTCCGCCTCCACGCGCTTCTTGTTCGTGGCCGCGGGAGCCGAAGTGCGAGTGCCGAAGCCGACGGCGTCCAGGTCCAGGGGCGTCTCGCAGAAGACCATTGCCGCGACGAATGCCTCCATTGATACGATCTCGGCGGACGCTTGCGGATCGCTCTGGTCAGTCTGCGCGCGCGGCGTCGTCTTGCTCGTTTGATTGGGACGTCGTCGGTCGGCACGCTGGCTTTATAGCTTTGGCATGGCAGAGGCACCGACACGGGCTTTTGGGTTCTCGATTCCGTTTCGAACGTTGGGGAGGGGGACGTGGGCCGTACGTGAGAAAGTCCGAGCGCGTATTGGACCGCGACGCGGCAATCTCACGGTCGATTGGTTGTACGCACGCACGAAAAGGTTTGACGTGTTGGGTTGGTATATACAGAGCCGGGCCCGACCGTTTCTTTTAGGAGTGAGGGGCGAGGTGGGCTGGAAAAGAGCCCAGAGAGAAGGAAGCTTGGAGCCCACGATTTGAATTGGACCTTTCCGCTTGGGCTAAAGTTTGATAACCGAGCAGTGAACCTTCGCTTCGAGTTCCGGAAAAAATCTATTTTACCTCCCTGACTTATGCTCGAAGTTAAGTTTTTCTCATGAATTTTAAAACCGAGTAATCCACCTCCTTTAGATTTTAAAACTCCTTTAAATTTTAAAATAATTCATTTTACCTTCATAACCCGTGGTTTTCAAAGATGTTTTGACTTTTTTAGTTTAGAAATGAATCTAGTAAATACTTATAAAAATCGTTTTAAACCACGAAAAGATATCTCTAAGCTTATAAAAATTCTTATAAAAATCATAAATATGTATTAATATATTTATATCTTGCGAAAATATATCTAAAATCGTTTAAAAATTAGATTTAGCTCCTAGATCAAATGGGAAAATAAAAAATCTGGAAAAAACTATCAAAATGTTATAATTCATGTTTTAGTATGACCAAATTACTACCATGTTTTAGTATTACAGTCCCTGTCAGTTGTCAGTCACGAGAACTCAGCGTCTAGCTAAATTGGATGAAAGCTACCGTATCATTTGCAGATTTGCTCCTCGCTGCATTTACTGTATGCAGGCACCACGCTTGGACGTACATAGAAAGAACGGCTTCATCTGGGACATTTGGCTGTTTGAATCGAACCCTTCCGAGCAGATTCTTAGTTCTTACCCAGGCAGCGATCTGCATCGAGGCGTCCAAAATCGGTCGGATGCCGGGGTTGCACCACAACGCCTGGCAAGTTTGCCAGCACTAAACCAAACAGCGCAGCAGTGAACAGGAAACGAGCCTTGAGCTACTACGGGCGCAATTGCGGAGGTGGTTGGACGGCCCGGCTGCGCTCCCAGCTATGTGTTTGCGTCTCCTAGCCCGCTGGGGAGCTCGGCTCGCACGCTGCTCAAAGCAGCAAAGAGGGTGGCTCCCGAAATACGGTCAATTCGGCCGTTTTTGTGTGACCTAGCTCGTTTTGATACCTTTGAGTGCACCAGCCTAGGTTAGAGTCACCTCCCATAGCTGTTCTCTCACCCACCGGTTCCTCTTTCATTCACGTCGGTATAAGCAAACAAGCACAGTCTTATCTCAGTTTGATTCCTCAAACACAAACAAACTCACTTGCATCATTTAGACCGGACTCTGGCTGACCATGCCCAGGCCAGCCAAAAAGGCCAGTGAGTTACATCCTCACAAACGCGCCCTAGGCCGTGTTTAGTTCCCGATTCGGGTGGTGCCGAATCGGCACATAGCACTTTTGTTTTTTAGTGCTAATAATTGTCCAAAAATTGATTAATTAGACTTAAAATGTTCGTCTCGTAAAGTACAACAAAACTGTACAATTAGTTTTTAATTTCATCTACATTTAGTACTCTATACATAGGTCGACATTTCGATATGATAAGGAATCTTTTTTTTATATAGTGAAATTTGGGGTTGGATTTCAGGAACTGACTAGTAGCTCGGAAAGGATCAACATGCAGTTATCGCTGCAGCAGGGTGCGGTTGCTGGTTGGCTGTTGGCCTTGGCCCCCCTCACCCGACTGCATAGGAGCGCCGGAGCGGTGTACTACGTAGTTGGTGGTGGGCTGTAAATGCAGGAGAATTTTGGTCGGCCACTGGTCTCTGGGCCTAACGGAATTGTACAGTGGGACTTTGATTTGTTTTGCGCTGAAGCTTGGCATATTAGGCGGATCCGTTTGGAATGGAATGCACGAAGGAACTCCACACATATATAGTACTCTCTCCATCTCAAATTGTAAGTCATTTCAAAAATCTTGGAGAGTCAAAACATCTGAAATTTGACCAAGAATTATAGACAAAACTATAAAAATTTATAACATCAAATATGTATACTATGAAAATATAATTGATAACGAATCTAATGATACTTATTTGACATCATAAATATTATTACATTATTATATAAGTTTGGTCAAACTTGAGAAATTTTGACTCTCCAAGGTTCTTGGAATGACTTACAATTTGGAATGGAGGAAGTACGTAATGTTGTAGAACAGAACACTTGTTTCTGAATTCTGAGGCTTAACACTTAACCTAGCGAGAACGTACAGAAGCTAATAGAGCTGGCATCATGGCGACCGAAACTCTTGCAAAAGCTCTTGATGAATCTGCTCCCAAACACTGTGGGTGCGTGCTTCGTTGACAGCCACCGCGTGCAGAATAGCTTTTATAGATATTGTATAGCTCTGTCTGTCCCTGGTAGCCGGTGAGCGGTAGGCATATCCTTTGTGGATGTGCTCATATGCAGATGCAGCTCGCGTTCAGTTCAGTCAAAGGACACACGGCGACAAAAGACATAAACAGCCGGAGTAGCCGTCAACCCAGAGCACCTTCACCCCACATGCTGCGGCCAGCACTTTCGGTGGCCGGATCGACGAGTAACCGAGCAGCTGTGTGCCTGTATCACTGTGTCTGTGTGAGTGAGTGCACAGAACCACCACCTTCCAGCCACCATGCAGTGCAATGCCAATGCAATGCAAGGCGACCGGCCCGGGCGGCCGGCCGGCTGGGCTCGGCACGGCTGGCCTTTATTCTTCAGAGCCATGCACGCCACACCACACAAATCAAAGGCTGTGGCTGTGGAGGAGCTGCTCCAGGCACCACCGGTCCGCCACTGGCCACTCTGCAGAACCCAAGTGCAGAGCTAGTCACTGGTCACCCCGAGGCCAGCAGCACCCTGCAGAGCCATGGGCAGTGCACGGACGCATCTGGCCATTAATTCCGAGCCCAACCACCTGGCTAGGAGTTTACAGATCCAGCTAAAAACACGGCTAGCTACCAGCCAAGAATTCGGCATATGCGCTTTCGTATGGTCACATATCCTCGTGGATTAATTTCACCACGGATAATGCCAATACCGATGGATTTGAAGTTGACAATTTGATATCAAGTTACCAACTGTCCATATACACAGCATTTGACATGACCCCGTGCGGCACAAATAAAAGTAGTATATACATGAGAATGTGTTATATATATATATATATATATATATATATATATATATATATATATTATTCTAGGAAAAATTCAATTTTTGTGGAGTATATCTGAGACAGGCTATTTAGGTGTTCTTTCATTTTCAGACAACCCATATGCGACTAATTTTAAATTTATTTAATTTGCAGTTTGTTTTTCCTAAGCCTTGTGCTTCGTACTTGAATGATGGTTATTTTTTATGTTACATAGAAAGCAACATAAAATAACAATTAAGATTACCAACCTGTTTATTTATAGTCAAGGTTAAATACTCATAGTTATGCACGCCAAAAAAAAAGTAGTGAGCTCACCATGTTTCCAATTTTTTGGCTATATACAACCCTTTTATTAGAAGAAAAACATTTGACCTCATTTGGAA
This sequence comes from Microstegium vimineum, assembly GCA_022036555.1. Classification (NCBI taxonomy): domain Eukaryota; kingdom Viridiplantae; phylum Streptophyta; class Magnoliopsida; order Poales; family Poaceae; genus Microstegium; species Microstegium vimineum. Next base: position 5,562,414 of record CM039121.1, read on the forward strand.
TGTTGGTATAATATATAAGAAAACTATTTAACATTTTTCTTAAAAAAATAGTTCGAAGTTGTCCTGGTGTTAAATAATGTTGTGTTCAAAATGGTCCTAATATTTTAAGCACCATGAGAAGAATGCTCATAAAATGAGTTATGCGTTCAAGTTGAGTGTTTTCACATGGATGTCTCTTGCATTTCTTCTACCTCTAAACATTTGACTTTGTGTGACCTTTTTACCATGACATCGAGAATAACGATCACTTGACAACCCCCACCCAACACCCTCCCCATCTCCCGTACACTGCAACTTGGATCCGGTGGCTCCGTCCAGGGCGATTGTCATGCTCATGATACCCCCACCCGACCCCTAACCCATGCCAAATTGCAATGCCTTCGTCGTCCATAGATGGTAGCACCCATGGCTGCCTCATCACTCTGCTCCTAGGTCCACCACCTCTACTTAGTTGGTTTCTCTCTAGACATCGAGATTGAACATCAAAGATGACTTAATGGAGAAGGTAGGAATTCCTCCCTAAACTCCAAATTGAACCACCAATTCCTAACTAGAGGACCACTACCGTTCTTGTTGGAAATAACTATCTAAATATATTTTAAAGGAAAAATCATACCAGCCTAGAAGAAATCGGATGGCTTTTTATTGAAAAAGATGTGGAAAATATACTTGAAAAGGTTTCTTTCGTGCACTAGACCACGTTTCTTTACTCGAATCAATTAAGTTATGGTCACTCTCTTTGTGAATATAACTTCACAACCAATTATAATGGCTAGCATGACCCTAGTTTCAATCCTTTGTTGCTATGTCATTCTCCACCTAGTCAAGTCATCGTCTTCATGCCTCGCTGCAACACTATTACATCTATCATCATCGTCGGAATGGTCTCTCTTGTGTCCTCTATTTAAACCAAGATATTGAAGGTGTCTTGACCAATAAGTGCATCTCTAGTAAACCGATAATTATGCCAAATGAACAAAATAAGACTTTTCATTTTGTCTTTCTCCAGTAATTAGCTACCTAAAACTCAAAATTTGGTGGGAGGAGCGACTCGACAGATAGCAAGTGTGGAATCTACGAGTTTATAAGAAGCTCAAAATTTATCAAGTTTTTGTTTTTAAGAAGCTCAGATACAAAACTAATGGAAGGCTGTTTTTTTTTTGCAAAGAATCAAATTAAGAATTGTTTTGAAGAGCTCTTCAACATGACACTTCCGCCTGGTATCGTATCTCTTAGGCCCTGTTTGGCAGAGCTTCTAACAACTCCAGTTCTTTGACGTATTAGTATTCACTATTCGAACACTTTTCATTCGAACACTTTTCATCGGAGCCGTTTTTATCTCTCCTCCCCTCTCCTCTCATAGAGCTAGTAGGAGCAGATGAAGCTGATAAAAGTGGCTTCTCCTACTCTCACTGGCTCTGTGAAAGATCATTAGCTCTGTGAGAGGAGAGAGAAAAATAGATTCCGTGGAGAGTGTTTAAACAGTAAACATTTTTTAAAATGGAGCGACTGAGCGAGGCCTGCCAAACGGAGCGTTAGCCACTAACCAAATGACCGCCGGCGTCCAGATGCAGACCAGTCACACGAGAAATCATGGGTGACAGTTGGTCAGATTTTCCAAATATATTTAAAAAAAGAAAAAAATATTCCTTCTGTATCATAATTAGATGATGTTTTGGATAAGCTTTAAATCTAACATTGGAATATAAATCATCAATAACTTTTAAGTTGTTGAGATTCCAAATACGAAAATTATATGAATAGATTTGTCTTGAAAAATACTTTCATAAAAATATACTATATTATTATTCTATAAATATTTTTATAAAAATAAGAGGTCAAAGTTATGTTTAGAAGACCGTATCGTTGTCTAAAATATCATCTAATTAGGATACGGAAGGAGTAGGAAGTATAAAGAAAGACAGCGCAGTCCAAGGGCGCTGGTCAAAGAAGCATTCAAAGTGGATTACACTCGGAGGAATAAACAAAGCATACTTCGGACAGCCCCGGCATTGACCGGGATTTTTTTTTCCAGTTCCCGGATGAATAAAACTAACTACTGGCCTACGCAGACGCAGGGGCTAGATGCCCTGCTCTGCACCCCTCCATTTTTTTACACGACAGAGAAGGCGATTAGAGATAGAAACAGCAGGCTACGTAAGCAAATCAGCTAGTAGTAGAGAATTAGGCTAATCAGCGCAATTAAGGTAGCAGCCGAGAATCAATAATCGATCGGGGCCAAATCAGCGGACGGCGCGAGCGATGTGAGTCAGGACGACGAGTCGAACTTGTAGTACTTGTCGACGGCGGCGACGACGTCCCAGGTGCAGCTGAGCCCCTTGGGGAAGACAACGAGGTCGCCGGCGCCGAACTCCACGCACTCCGACGACCCCTTGATGTGCGCCCGCACCTTGCCCTTGAGCAGGTAGCACGTCTGCCGCGCGTCGAACTTCACCGGGAACTTCCCCGGCGGGCAACCCCACCTGCCATTACATACACACGTCACGGCGATCGGTCAAGACCGTAGCGTACCTGATGAGGCCGGCCGGCCGAGAAACCAAGAAACTAATATATAACGGACAGTGATCGGTGCTCACTTGGGCCAGGACCTGACGCCGAGCTGCTGCAGGCGCGACTCCGGCGGGTTGCGCTCGACGGCGATGGAGAGGCCAACGCCAGGAGGGTCGGTGTCCATGCTGTCCGGGTTCGACGACGACCCCGACGCCATGGGCGCGCGGGCGTGGTAGCGCTAGCGCGCTAGCTAGAGCCTGGAGGAGGAGATCGACGGAGAACGGTAGCTCGGGAGTTATGGAGAGGCTGCGTAAAGTTTGGTAGGCGTTGCGTTAAGGGTGAAGTGAGGTTGATGCCTCTCCTCACTCCTGCCTCCTGGTAGTGGACTAGTGGGAACTGGGAAGGCCTCCGACTCCGAGAACAGTTGGGAGCCAAGGCCTTCCGCCTGACGCCTGTATTAAAACCCGAGAGCACCTTAAAAAAAAAAACGGAGAGCAAGAATCGTCCCTTTCTGTTTCGGCTGCAATATGAAGAGCGTGACACATATTTTATTCTTTCTTTATGCATGTGCCATGTGCACATGATTTGGGGGCTGTGGTCTGTGGACGATAGACTTTGCAAAGCTTGATAATGTGTGTGGGTAAATCTTTGATAAAAAAAATACAGCGCATATTTTAAATAACTCGGCGTTTAGAACAGGGTAATTTAGTTTTTTTTAAATATATACTCCATGTATTCTCTAAGTAAACTATTTTGAGTTTGACTACCTTTATAAAGAAGAAGAGTATTAGTATCTAGCACATCAAACAGATAAACTATGAACCTATATTCCGTAGTGTATCAAATGATGTTAATTTGATGTCACAAATATTATTGTTCTTTTCTAAAACTTAGTGAAACTTGTGATAGTTTGATTAGGACAAACTTCGATCTCTTTATATTTTAGGATGGAGGGAGTAGATAAAAAGAAAGTTACGTTTTTTAGTATTATTTAATTATATTTTAGAATGGAGGGAGTGGGTAAGGCTCTGTTTAGTTTCTCCATGAAATCTAAAATGTTTTGGGTTTTGGCTCTTTATTTTGCAAGATGTAACTAAACACCACACAAAATTTTTAGCAAAAGGTGATTCTTTCTCCATTTTGAATTTTGGACTTAAAAGGCCAAAATAAGCCAAACTTTACATTGGTTTGTGTGTCACCCTCATAATCTCCATCATTGAAATCCAAAACAAGCCAAATTTCAGTTGGAACTAAACAATCCACTAAAATATTTTACATTCGAGATTTTGGAATCCAAAATAGCTGTGATTTTAGATTTTGGATTTGCGATGGGGAACAGGGCCTAAAAAAGAAAGTTTACTCTTCTTAGTATCATTTAATACAACAATTAAATTTTCGCAAGAAAGCATAGCAGTTTAAAGCATATATAGTGAAAAGCCAATTGATGTCCGGTGGTGACTGTAGTAACAGCAGTAACCACGGAAGATAGAATACCGCGTTTGAGTTACTAAAAAACAATAGATATATGCTCAAATAACCGGCATCCATTTAACAATGACGAGTGATAGTGGCGGTTATGGTTCCTCGTTAATGACTAAAACGCACCATAACATTAAGCCGAAGCATAGGATTTTTAAAGTATACTCTCTCTATTCCATAATATTTGTTGTTTTCGATGTCCGTAATAAAAGTTTAACTTTATTTATAAAAAATACATGCAATATTTGTATCTCTAAATAAAATAATTAGAAAATTATATTCAAAGATCTTGTCAATAATACTATTATGTATCATAAATATTAATGTTTTTAATATATATTTTTTCAAAGTTGTTTCTCGAAAAAACGATGGATATTTTGGGATGTAGAGAGTATATGGATATTTGGTTTGCTAAATCAAACTATTATAGGTGAGGTGGTGTGTATCACGAATCCATTCTTCAAATTATAATTAGAATGACTTTATCCTTAGTAATAATTATTAGTTTGCGAGGAATAAGGTGAAACTGAGAACCGAGAAATAAAAATTGATGATGGACTGCCTCATTTTGTAAACCAATTTAAACACTCCACTGAAGAAAGGATGTGTATTGTGTGCCTCTCTTTCAAGGAACAAATAAGTCAATAGAAAAGATAAGCAAATCTTCACCCTCAACTTAAGTTGAAGTCTTGTCGAACTTATTAAGCTGATTGCTGAAAGCCTGAAACCGACCTCTCTTATATGGTTGAAGGTTTTTCTGTCTTGCCCTCTTTCTCCGACTCACGTATTTTGCGGGTGGAGACGAGAGAGGGAGGCGGGGTGTCTATAAATCAAGAAAACAAGAGCCTTGCTGACATGCTAGTTCATAGCACAAAATCCATGTGCACTGACCCAGAAAGAACCAAAGATAACGATGTTTATTTTACTAAATTTACCTTAAGTTAAATACTTATGCTAATTTGTTAAAAAAAAACTTTATTTGTTAGCTAAAAAATAGGACTGACGAACAGAGCTAAAAAGACTAACTACTGTAAAGGCAAAGATAACCTTTATAAACTACAGTACACTCACCTCTATAGTACACTCAATGAATAAACATTAGAAAACGTGTTTTCTCGATGCCACAGAAAAAAAAACTGTAAAACTACCCCAAAAATTAAAAAAAATAAAAAATGTAAAACTGAGCGAGCATGGAATCTCAACTTTCTTGCTTTCATGTTCCACACAGCCACAGTTATAGATATGCTACTGTAGATGATGTTTCGGGAGCGTGGAAGGCATGCGTGCTTGGGAGCAGATATTTATCAGCGCAAGGCTGGAATCAGAAAAGGCAGAAGTGATTGATGAAAGAAAGAAAAAGAAGGACGACGATCGACTGATAAATTCGACGGAAAAAATCTATTTTTTTTTCTAAAAAGTCTACGTCTGTTTTTTCTTCCTAAACTATAAAACTAAAAAAATTGTCTTTTTCAACTTTAAAACACATTTATTTTATCTTTCGTTTTACCTCTCTAACTGATTTAAAATCATGGTTTTGCTATAATGATAATGGTTTTATATTTTTTTTATTCATTTCGGTAAAATATTATAGTAAATCATAGGAAAATCATAAAGAGAAAATCTAATTTATTGGACTCCACGTGAGTAAATCTATATAATATAGAGTATGTTTTAGTGCATAGTTTTTATTTTAACTCTAGATCTGTACTAGTCTGTAATTAATTGAAAAAAATTATACTAAAACATACCATATTATATATTATTGTACTTATGTAGAGTCTAACAAAGTTTTTTTTTCTATTTTAAGATTTTTCTATGATTTACTATAATTTTTTTAAAAAAAATAACCAAAGTTTATACCTAATAATAAAGAGACAAAGTTTCTCCGCGGTATGGCCTTTCCAAACTAACTCCGTGAATGCAAATGTCTCTAATCGTTTGTATACTACAACCTCCTATTTTTATATATAGGGATTAGACACTAGTATATTTAAGCCGAGTAAGATGAATAGGAGTTTTAATCCTAATCCAAATCTAAATAGTAAAAGGCAAGAGCAGAGATTTATTTCTAATTATATATATATATATATAATTCGTGTTTATACAAGTTTCAATAGTTCTTGTTTAGTATGATATAGAGTTCGATTCCAAAACATATTAGGTCGCATATATGATCTGAACTCGAAAACAACCAACTTTCCATATAATTTTTATTCTAACATGGCTCATGATAAATACCTCAAAGCAAGATGAATAGGAATCCTAATTCTAATCCAAATCTAAATAAAAAAGAACATGTATTTAACTCAGAAAATAACAATTCAATGAGTTGATGATAAAAAAATAAAAAAAATTTAAAATATAAATAAATATGTAATACTTTATGTATTTTTAATAAATGTTCAGTTTTTCTCTCGTTGCAACGCACAAGCATGTTTGTTAGTAGATTAAAAAAAAGACAAAACTATAGTTACTGTAGCAAAAACACCGTCCAAAATTAATCAGGAAGATAAAAATAAACGGTTTTGTTGGGAAGATTATAAATTTTATAGTTACTAGAAAAAAACAGACGTAAAGTTGAATTAGAGGAAAATTGGAGTTTTACATATCCGACCGCAAACTCAAGATGCGGTCAAAGACAAACAACCCGTTGGCGAGGGCAACAGTGCAGGCCCGCGGCCCACAGGCTACACGAGCCACGACGAAGGCCACCGTGTCCGTCTCTATCCATTTCCGTCCCCTCGGCTGACGTGGCCACAGTGGGACCACCGGCTGACCAGGCATTTGACTGCCCGTGCGACCGTGTGGCCCCTCCCTCCATCGTAAGACACGTGCGGTGCGGCGCCTTCAGACGGCACACAGCGGGTCCCACCAGCCTGGCTGGGATCGGGCGCGACCACAGAGCGACGGCCCGAGGGCCCGGCTGGCGGGCACTACCCGCATCCCCTGGTCGTACGGCGCGTGTCCCGTGCACCACGCGGAGGAGGCGGATCTTTCTGCACCTCCACAGTCCGCGAGGAGCAGTGTTTTTTCTTTGAGCACTTCATTAGAAGGCTCCTAAGAATCAATCACTTGATTACCGCACACAGCATCTACATGGTTGTAACACTTAATAAAGTATGATATTACGCTTCGCGTCATTTCTTTTTTTCTTTAGTAGGTGAAAGTTCAAAAAAAAATATGTAAGATAATCAAATGATATAGGATCATTATTCTTGTGATTGTATACGAGTGATATGTTATTAATATCTTGAGTATGGGAGTATGGAAGAATCAGATTTATCTTAATAAAATAATGAATTATTTGGGCGTCCCCAATAGCTAGCTATTTGGCTAACTATTATGACGTGAATATGTAAAAAGTAGGAGAGAGAAGAATCACTAGCGACGAGTAAATAGCTAGTATATTTCACGGAATCTAAGAATCTAAGAGATAGACGTGTGTGTCAAATAGCATATAATAGTATTTGCTTTTGTCTCTCACCTCCACATCAGCTAGCTACGTAGCTAACACTATTACGGACACACTGAGGTAAAAATATTGTATCCCTCAGCTCCCTCCGGTTTAACAAAAATGTAGTTTTGACTCTACTACTAATTCGATAAAAAAAACTTATTAATACTTTATAACTTATGAAAGATGCTATAGTGAACACAGGTCTTGAAGGCGAACAACAGTGACTAGTGAGGGGTTTCTGGGCTGTTTGTTGATCTTGATGTGCGCCGATATCAGCCAAAAGTCAGACATGTACAGGGTCTTTCCCTCGCGACAAAATAAAGTTGTAGTATAGTGTTTTTATATCACAACAAAACAACAAAACATTAGTTATAAAATAATATAGTATTTTTCTATCCATATCTAATAATAATAAATAGGTAAAATTTCAGTTGTTTTTTTTGTCTGATTTTTTTTATCTGACTACTTATAAGGTTCAAACGTAACACGAAAGGAAAAAAACAATATGATACAGAGTTCGATTCCGAAACTTATTGGATGGTGTATATGATCCGAACTCGAAAACAACCGAAAAATAACTATATTATATTTTTCCTAAAAAAACAAACAATATCCCTATATAGAAAAAATCTATAACTTAACAGATTTTCGTCTGTCATATCCATATCCGACGGCCGTTTATCTACGCTATCTTTTGGTTTCATCTCTGGCCGAATCCCATATAAAACCGACAGAAACGAACCATACTAATATATATGTTCGTGCTTAAACAAGCAAGAATACGTATCGGCATCCTTAAAAAAAAGAATATGTACCGACAATAATTTAGAAAGCAGGAAATACTAATAATAATTTGGAAAGCAGGAAAAACTAATTTGTAAGTGTAACATCCAAAAATTTGAATTTTGAAAATAGTTTGAAATTAAGTTAATTATGAATTTTGTGCTCATGAAAATATAGCAAAATAAAAACTTTTCAATATATTAAAATTTTCTTAAGTCTAGCAACGTGTTTGTGCATTCATGCCTCTGCATGTGATTTAATGTGATTTGTGGTTTTAACCAAAACTCAAAAGTTTCAAGGCGTGTTTTATAAGGTTTTCCTTTATCCAGCATGTCTCTATCTTTTTTATTATCAGATTTATTGTTCTCTAACTCCATCCTTTTGTTTGGAGTTTCCCAATATCCTTTTTCTTACACTCTAAATCATATCTTTGAGTTCATCATTCATCAAAGTATCTCTAAAATCTTCTTAGGGATATTTCTGGCTTTTTTCGGAACCCTTTCTTATTTTTCTGTGAGCTTAATCTAATTTTTAGATGCTCCAAAATATCTTCTCATGATCTCAAATACTTTATTTGAGTTCATCATGTTCCAAAGTGTCTCCAATATTTTTTTCCCAAATTTTTGGAGCATTCGGAGTATTTTTCGTGGCTTAAATATCAATTCTGGAATATTCTGCAATTATTTTAATCCCGAAATTAATTAATTCCGAAAATAATTAAATATGTCGTTTTCGTAACAACTTCAAACTCCAGACCTATATATATGCCGGCGTAGCCCTCGACGCAAGAGTTTCAGAAGTACGGCCTGTTTTTCCATCTAGCGTTCGGGGCTCTCTAGATCTAAAGCCGAACTTTCGCATCTACTAAATTCCGGCGAACTTTCCGGCAAGCTTTTCCGGCCAACTCCGATGTCCCCACCGATTCCGAGACCACCACGAGGTTCCTCTCGTCGTTCTCTTCACCATAGTATCTTTCTTTTATCAAATTCATCACCGTTTGACACTCCCCCGCTTGGTTTTGTTTCTCCGGTCGGTTTTCCGGTGAACTGCACCATGGACGGGCTGCCTCGTTCATCGTGTGCTAGTCCTTGCGTGACTTTGCTCTAGGCCGGTGATGCCACTTGGGCTACTGGCCTCGCCTCCCCTCGTGGTGCAAGCAGGGCAGGCCGCTGCCTGCGTTCGTGCTGCACGCTCCACCGGTCGGACAAGGTCTCGCCCAGGCCCCTCCTTTCCTAGGTGAAGGCCACCAGCAGCAGCGTTGCGTTGCTTTTCACGTCCGTACAAGAGGCCAGGGAAGAAGACGAGGTATTTTCAGAACTGCCACCGGTTACTATAATCTCCGCTGTTTCTTTGTTTTAAATCCGTTTTAGTTCGTTCAAGTTGCGTTAGAATCGTATCGACGTGCTCCGACGTGCTCTACGCAAAAGTGTTAATGTTTTTCATGTTACTTACTTAATAATTTTCGTTAATATAAATATTATATTAATTAATGTTTAATTAATCGCTTTTTAGTTAATTAATAGCAAGTTAGATTTTAATCTATTTTGTACCGTTTCAGTTTTATGATGACATGATCTATATTCTAGTGGTAATATTTATTTGGTCATAAGCTTTTCTATATATTATTAATAATTAAATTAATTAATATACTTGCAACTAGTTTAATGATTAAAATCAATATAGGTTTTATACTTTGATATTTTATATCTCGGCAATTTATATATAATAATAATATTATTAATATGGTTAGTGGATAATATTAATATTATTTTAAATATAATTTTGCTTAGTATAATCATGCATGTTAATTCTAAAATAGTTGCTCTTATAAGTTAAAGTTGGACCAACATAAATGAAATCTATTTATAAATAGAATATGAATAGTTTTATTTTGTTTAGCTAATTCAAATGTAATATGACTTAATTCATATTGGGTATCGTGTCTTCTGCTTTTTCTACAATGGGCCGGCCCACGACCGGTACCTGTTGTTGGTGAGGTAAGCCTTCGCGTGATGGGCCTTCCTCCATTGATTTGAACGGCTGATCGGATCCTGCCTTAAAAATAGTTGCTATGTTGAGCGTTAGATGTATCATACGTTTAGGGTACCCCTTACCTTTGTACCCGACAAATACGTAGGTTTATCCTCAAAACCTTTTCATTGATTGGTGTATTGCTCTAAAATTAGATATGTTGTATGCTATGTATGTTTGTTCATATGCTTGTGTGGTGTTTATGATCTTGTCCAATCGGTGAGAATTACGTGGAGATCAAGAAGAAGTCATATGAAGTTTGAGAATCAGTTGAAGAAAGGATCTAAATGTTTAAGGCAAGTATAACATGGGACCATCCTTGTTACCTATTCACCATAATTCATCTAGTCATATTGCATGTGTCTTAATTTGATTCCTACTTAGATCTATACCATAGCTTGTTATCCATTTCCTTGTCACCAGTGGGATCTATGCATATGGGTAGCTTTGCTAGGCTTTACATAAAGGAATCTGGAATTGAATCTTGACTAATGGATATATGCAACGATGATTAAAATTGGATTTTATAGCAACATGGAATAGGACCACACTGTAGGGCAAAAGCTGAGACTTAAATGCAACCATGAGTGCTATATGGCTCTGACTTTAGTCAAGTATGAAGATTCGTACTGGCATGTTGGCAGTTCGTGAAAGGCACCATTGCCGAACTGGTTGTAGGGCATGGCCTAGGGTGGATACTGTTTCGAAAGGTACCATCGAGTAGGGGCTTTACATACCCCTTGCCCTTGGGTCCGTAGGGTCTGTCGACATGTTGGGAAGACTTTTGAAAGACTTCGTAGTGTACCCTGCCGACCTTCCTTGGAAGTGGGTTAAGAGGTTGATCACCTCGGGCGAAAGGGCAACACGGCTTGTGGATAAAATACGTAACCTCTGCAGAGTGTAAATCTATCATGATAGCCGTGCTTACGGTCACGAGCGACCTGGAAAACTCACAGCGTAGATGATCATGTTGTTATAACTACTATGATGGTAAGTTGGAGGTATGAGATAAGAGGTGGTTTGATAAATGATCATGTGGTTATCAACTGGGTTAAGCATAACTAAAGCTAATTGTTGTTAAAACTTTGACCAAGTTAAAAGCGACCGCAGTTAGACAGTGTCAGCCTTTTGAGCTTCATAACCTTGTGTTATTCTTGCTGAGTACTTTAAGTGCTTACCCTTGCCTTATCAACCATACCAGATTTGCAAGAGTTAAAGGAGTTAAGCTTGTGATCAACCAGTCAGTTGTCCCTGTGAAGTTGGAGCCTTCGCCTGAAGATCGGAGTTGTTTTCCGTTGTATGTTGTCTTGAAGTTATCCTTTGATCTTATATGTTATCTATTTAAGTATTGTCTTTTGATATCACCTTAATTTGTGGCTATATGTGAGATTTGACTTCCTAGGTTTATATATAATGTATATCTAGTTTTGTTTTTAAAACCGGGTGTGACAAGAAGGCGGTAAAAACTAGAAGAGACCAAAAGATGATCCAAGGTATATAAAATAAAAAACAACTGACGTGTCCAATTAAACCACCAAAACAGGATTTGCCGGTTACCGCCGGCGTGGTGCACGGGCACGATGATGAGAGCCTCGTCCAACAGCTAGGCGACCCCCACTGTCCATGCAAAGCGCTGGACCCACCCAAGGTTATCAAAATATATTTTAATAATATAATAATACTAGGAAATGAGAGTCCTTATAGGACATAAAATCTTTTTTGCTACCACTCTTACTGTCATTATCTTAATTAAATTATAGTTTCGTTGCATCGCACGGGCATATGTGCTAGTCATAATAAAACATCAATCATACAAATTAGTAGCCGAACAGGCTAAGAATACATCATGACTGATGTATTTAAGGTGTGTTTGGTTTCCGACCAAGGTTTGCCATGCCATGTTGTGACGGTGGCGGGCAAAAAGTTCACCACTCTTGTCACGCTAAACGACACAAAAGCAGCTGTCAAACCTCTATGGCACACCGCAACCTAGACTGCGGCAGTGATTCAAACACCCCCTTACCCCTTAGTTCATTGGTTTGGTTCACATCACCAATTCATTTGGTTCATTTAAACTTATTAGTTTAGCTTCTCAGTCATGGTATAATATTTTTTTCTATAACAAAACAACACTGGTCGGCTTATCCGACAAAGAAACCATCAACAGAACAAGACGTGTTTATCCTTCATAGACCCTATTCATCAGCATTACTTCAACACCGCTTTTCAGCAAACGAAAAATATTTTTTCTCACAATAAATCAACAAAAACATTTAACATAAACTAAATTTCAGCAAAACAAGCAAGGCCATAAAGAGAGCAACTCACTTATAGCAAGGTAAAAGCAGAAATATAAATAGCTCAACTGTGTCGATCCCATGCCAGAAAAAAAATGCATGTATTCCTTTAACAAAAAATTGTAAGAACGACATTCAAAAGAAAACTGTAAGAACCCATTTCTCTCCTTTTTTTTATTTGAACAAACGGACATAAGACAATGCCTATTTCATTGATAAAGAGGTTTTACATGCTGGCGAACCGGGAAAGCAACAGTGATAAAGAAGAGGTTTTACATGCTGGCGAACCGGGAAAGCAACAGTCTCTTTCAGGCACTTCTCGAGTACTAGTGTACTACTAGCTAGTACTCTGTAGCTATGTTCAGGCACAACAAATTCAACAAACATGAAAACAGAGAACCACACCGGCAATCTTTCACATCAATCTGAGAATCATACGATGATACAAAAAAAAAAACGAAATGCTAAGAATCAATCTGAGTCTCATATAGTAGTACAAAACTGCTTGAATCGCTACAGAAGTAAAAGTAACATTGACTTGCGGCAAGAAAAAAAAAGCACGCCAATTTACATTACATATATGATACACTACTTCATCTTTATGGTCGTTTCCTTGACAGACCAAGAGATATTGACTTGGGACACAATCTATCGGGTGGATCTTGCCGATAAAAAGACATATCAATATATATATTTATTAACTGCTATGCAAGTATATTATAGTATATTATATGTTATCAAAATACAACTAGACATCTACTGCAGTTAAATATAGATCAATATACAGCTGAGCAGATAGCAGGTAGTCTGACCATATAAAATTTGCAACAACTTGCTACACTTTGAAACTATTCTATGATTCTATAATCTATATTACCAATACTAGGATTTATTTGTTGCCTACAACTTGAAGTTGATGCAATACAAATCAACGAAAACCATGGCAGTTTATATATTAGGGCTTCTTTGGATGCACATGTATCCTCAAACAAACCCTTAGGCCTTGTTTGGATGTCAGGTTCACGTCAATCCAAGTTTCACTCACTACATCCAAATAAGGCCAGATAGGATACATGTGCATTCAAACAAGCCCTTAGGTGGAGTTTCTCTTGTGCTGTTTCATAATGCTACTCTGAACTATGCGTGGTCTTGTTCTGATTTATTGACTCACTAGAAGAAAATGAAACTGGCATGACTGATTCCCAGATATTAGTTCGGAAGGAAATTTCTGAAGGAGCTTTGGAATATGTTACAAAAAAAAACTATCAATACAACTAAATCCAAATGAACCACTCCCCAATGTGCAAGAATAAGTTTCAGAGTAAACTCAAAGCTGAAATATAATCAGCTGGATCCAATGTGCCAATGCCATGTCAGAGCAAAATATTGCATATGATTCTCAAGGAAAAATATTGCAAAATATTGCTTTCAAGGGGTTTCAATTTTAAAATCCAGAATTCTGGCGAAAGTTCTAACATGAAATATTTCACTCTCTATAATAATAAACTGTGAAATACACAATTGCAAAGAAAAATACGCAATCATGCATATGAAAACAAGGGAATATACACAATCTCACATGAGAAAAGAATATCTGACACAACTTACAGTTTGTCTTTTGAAAAACAAAAATTACTTGTGCCCAATATATGAATCATGACCCGCTGATCCAGTTTTAAGAGCCTAGACAACAACAATCTCAACACTTTGACTATGTCATAGGCAGTCGGCTAGGTCCCATAGTATGAGAGGCCCATTAGGGGCCTTTATTCTGCATAGGAACCTCACTAATTCCACAGACATTGACTATTTCATGAACAGTCAGCTAGGCCGCGTAGTATGAGAGACCCCTTAGGGCTATGGTTAGAAAAAAGATTAATCATTTTGCTTAGGAGTCAAGTAAACCTCTCTATCTAGATAAGGAGATGTATCAATAAAACGAGGCAAAAAAAATCTATTATCCCGGTCCCCTTCTCCTATCCCTGCCCTTGTGGTGGCTGCCACCTATTGGCTGGCACTGCTTAGGTTAGGGGCATCCAGATAAAAGACATGGAATGACATGGAAATAGAAGCGACTCTACCATAGGAATGCTTTTCAACAGTTTTGTATTAATATAAAGAAACATCAAAGCAGGTATTGTAGGTTTTGAGCCATGGTAATTTATTCTAATTTCAACTTAGCATCCACCCAATTCTGATTTCTGGATAAAACTTAAGGAAGCAAATGAAACTGGGGTTGACTGATTCCAAGCCATTGGCTCAGAACCGAACAAAAAATTGTGGATGGAGCTTGTTGCCAAAAGCCTATCAATAAGAAGGAACAACAGCAATTATTAAAGAACACTATGATACGGCCTAACAGAAGCTAGGGCAGTCTTCCAATGCTAAATATTGGCACTGTAAGTGTTTTAATTCATAATTTAAAAAAACAATGCAGCAAGTTTTGTTGTCTCCCGAGCTCAATTCATACCCTGCATGGTGTCATCTACTATCAGTAGCCACTAACTATGAAAATTCTGATTTGATGAATAATGGAATAAAGTTTCTATGAAACAGATTTAAAGCTACTTCCCTGCAATAACAGATTTGCATACTGATACAATGTTTTCAAAAGACAAGTGACTATGCTAATGTGATATTTCCACTTCAACACCATATAATCAAAGCATCTATGCATTGTCTTCACTAGCCGGTCAAATTGCTGACAAATGGGAACTTTCAACACAAATTGTTAACTAAACCCAAATTTAATAAATAAAAAACTCAGCGTACACAAATCCAGAAACAGATATAAGCATTTATAACGACCTGTAACAAGTCAATCGAGTAACAAGATAAAATGGTAACAAAGGGAACTTCAATAGATCATACTGATGGAGCCAAAATACCAACAAAGAGGCGGAAGAACACATGCACAGTAATCCACGAACCATAGGGCAAAGGTACTTATATTGATCCCTAAACATCTTAAGATTGTTCAAACGAGTCTCAATCGATATGCTAATTAAGAGACCCCATCATGATATCGACTTAACACGAATCGCGAACCACGAACAACCTCCGTTACCGAACCAGGCGGTTAGTTCCCTCAGGCGAGGTCGTCGTCGTCGAAGTCGGCGCCGTCAAAGCTGTTGAAGAACCCGGAGAAGAGGAGGGGCTCGCGGGGCTCGACGCCGCCGCCGCCGCCGCGGCCCGCGCGGTGCGGGGCGAGGAACATCTCCCCCTCACCGTCCTCCTCGTCGATGAACCCGGCCCCCGCGGCGCTGAGCGGCGAGTCGTCGATGTCCATGAGCGTCGAGATGGCGTCCTCCTCCATGGGCTGGTGCGGACGGTAGACGAAGGAGGAGGCGGCGGGGGAGTGGCTAGGGTTTTGCCGGTGGTGCTGGGGCGGGTGGTGGCGAGGGTGGGGCTGGTGTTGGGGCGGCAGCGGGGGTGGCCCGCGTGCGCTGCGGGACCTCTGGTGATGACGACGCGACTCCATGCCTATGCTTTTTGCGGTTGATATTTCGCCTGTTGGTGTTTGAGATCTGTGCCGCACCATTGAAGGTTTTTTATTGTTAAACAAAAATGACTTTGAATGATTGTAACTAATGTTACTGTGTGTTAATTACAGATATATACTCCCTTGAAAAGGGGTAGTTACAAGTGTGAAAGGGTGCCGGGAACAGGTTCCGAAGGGACCTGTCTATTCGTAATAGCATGTGACTAATGGTAATTACCATGTGCTAATTACGGGATTAATTGATCACTAATTATCCTAAATAATCTCAACACTCCCCCTTGATCAATTGATCTTGTGTAGGCACCATTTCTTGTTTATCTGTAAATGTTTTGAAGCTTTGGAAAAATTTTGTGGGAAAAATCCAAAGTATATCGATATACCAAATAAAACTCCTTAAAAACCCAGTGGAAAAAATAAAGAGAAACACCATGATATATATATATATGTATAATATCAATGTTAATAGACCATTTAGAGATACCTAAAGACATAGTCTAAAAACAATTTGATCAAAGATCAATATGTCAGATCAATTGTAACACCAAAAAAATTTGATTGCATTTAAAAATAGATGAAAATGATTTATTCATGAATTATGTGAGCATTGAATTTAGTTGAAGAATAATTTTTATGGAATTAAAATTAATCTTATTTTAGTAACATGTTGATGCATACATGCTGCTGCACTTTTTATTTGTGTGGATTGTGTTTGCAAAGCTTTGTTCAAAAAAATTTCAAACGAATTCAAAAATTTTAATTTGAAAAAGGTTTTGGAAAAGAAAAGAAAAAAAGAAAAGAATCTCCCTCCCTCCCTTTTTCTTGTTTTCGACCAAAGGCCTAGCCTAGCCCTGCACTCCCTCTCTCTCTTTTCTTTCTGCCCGGCCCGCTCCCTCTGCCTCTGCGCGGCCCAGCAGAGCGCGAGGCCCAGCAGGCCTCCAACCGTTCCCTTCTCTCCCCCCTCACTGCCAACCGGGTCCCGCGAGTCAGCCACTGAGCTCCCCAACTCCCTCTTTTCTCTCTCTGGTGCTCGGCCCCACTTGTCGGCGCCGTCTCCTTCCTCCCGCGCCGTTCGGACACGCAGTGTCGCGAGCCGCAACCGCCGCGCGACGCCCCGCTCCCACTTCCCCACGTCTCGGCCTCGACTCGGCAACGACCCCGCACACTCTGCACCTCCCTCTCTCGTTCCATAAAGCGGAGCGCCGCCCTGCCCCTTCCCTCTCGCTCCCATCTACTCTTCCGAACGCAGAGCACCGCCGCCGTCGCAGAGAGGTCCACCAGAGCTCTAATCCGCCTCGGTAAACTCCGTTTCGAATCCGCGCCCTTGCGACAATCGTCATCGTCTTAATCCCGCCCTTGTGTTCCTCGTCGGTGGCCACAGAACAGAGAACGCGAAGCCGCCGTCCGCCGTGCACGCTCGACACTGACCGCCGAAACGCGTCGACCACCGGACCAGTGAAGTCCCCGGCCTCCAATCTGTCTCGGTGAGCATCGCAACATATCCCTCTCCCTTCTTGTGCTGTCAATTTGGCGAATCAGGGGACCTGGCGAGTCCATCCGCGTGCACCGTACGCCGCCAGTCTCGGCTTCCGTGGAGTTCGTCGTTCCCGGCCTCTCCGCGTTCATTTAGCGCCACCGCAGAGATCGCGTTGATCCCCTCTAACTCCCGCTGCCCTCCTCCCTGCGATCGTCCGAATACGCCATCGCGTTCGCCTCGCTCTCCTCTATCTCCTCGTGCTCTCGGTTTGCAAAACCGTGGCCGAAATCGCCGGGCCCGCGAACTCCGGCGACCACCTCGACGCCGGCAATGGCAGCGCCGCCGCGGGTTCTTCTTCCCCGACCGGCTGGCCTCCCTTCTTCCCTATGTTTCTTTCTCAGCCGTCCATCGCGAGATCTGCGGCCTACAGCAGCCGATACCCCTTCGCGGGTCATTTTGTTAAAGTGTCACACCCAATTTTAAGGATAAAATTGAATATGAATAACTCATGTGTGCCCAGAGATCAATCACACACATAAGCCGACAGATCTTTAAATAGTACCATCACTGAGTGCTTATTACATAACGAGTAATATTTAAATAACATAACAACGGAATATAAAGATAACTCTCGCGACGAAGCTCCACTTCACAGGGAACGCCGACTGGTTGACCACTAGCCTAGTACTCCTCACGGTAGCCTTCATAGCCATCTGAAGGGGGTTGAGAAAGCAAGAGTGAGCACTTACGTACTCAGCAAGAGTAACATAGGGTTATGAAGCTCAAAAGGTTGACACTGTCCGTACTGCGGTTGCTTTTAACTTGGTCAAGTTTTACCAACACTTAGCTTTAATTATGCATAACCCAATTAATAACCACATGATAAGATTAATAAGCATCATTAACAATTAAACAACATGATCATCTACACTGTGAGTTTTCCAGGCCGCTCGTAACCGTGAGCACGGCTATCATGATAGATTTACACTCTGCAGAGGTTATACACTTTACCCACAAGCCATGTTACCCATATGCCCGGGTTTATAACTCCCATAACACTTCCAAGGTGAGTGGGTAGGGAACACTATGAAGTCTTTCAAAAGTCTTCCTAACATGTTGATAGACCCTACGGACCCACGGGCAAGGGGTATGCAAAGCCTCTACTCGATGGTACCTTTCGAAGCGGTAACCACCCTAGAACATGCCCTGCAACCAGCTCGACAATGGTGCCTTTCACGAACTGCCAACATGCTAGTACGAATCTTTATACTTGACTAAAGCCAGAGTCATTATAGCACTCATGGTTGTATTAGAAATCCTAGCTTTTGCCCTACAGTGGGGTCCTATTCCATGTTGCTATAAAAGCCAATTTTATCTCATTGTTGTATATATCATTAGTCAAGATTCATCTCAAGATCTATTATTGTAAAGCATAGCAAAGCTACCCATATGCATATAAACCCATGGTGACAAGGTAAAGGATAACAAAGCTATGGTATAGATCTAATAGGAATCAAATTAGACACATGTAATATGACTAGATTGAATTATGGTGAATAGGTAACAAGGATGATCCCATGTTAAACTTGCCTTGATCACAAAGCTCCTGGTGATCCTGATCTGCTGCAAAGAACTCTTGGTCAACGAAGATCTCACCGGCTGTACTCGATCAACATCACCACGCAATCATCCGAACAATCATACACGAAGCAAACAAGGCATGATCAGAACATTACACCATAAACAATAAAGAAACTTTGAAAAGGCTATAAAATAGATCTATACTTTACTACGATCACGAAGACACGAGAAACACGCTAATCGGATCTAAAACGGAGAAGTTATAGATTAAACGGGATTTTGAAGAGAGTAGATTAAAGCTTTAGCAAAGTAATTTTATCTAACTTTCAAAAGTAATTAACATAGGTGAAATCTATACTACTGGATAGAGCATGAAAATATGGATCTAACGCAACTCGAACGGGTCGATTTGGATTTAAAACGAAGAAAATATAAGCATTTGAAGATTAGAGGCAAAAGGGGAAATTAGGGTTTTATTTTATTTTCGAATTAAACAAGCTCAGAAAAGGAAATACGTTTTCCCGAGGGGAAAGCGTATAGATCAAAGGCACCTTCAGGACTGCGGGTTAAGACATAGAAAAGGTCAGGGGCTCTTTAGAAAGATTGCCACCGAAGGGGTACAGGGCATCCAGAGCCGTAGGATTAGAGATCGATGGATCTGATTAGATCTGGGGGTGTGAGAGAGGGAGGCAGGCGGCGCGGCGACCGGAGCGGGCGGCGCGCGGCGGCTCCATTGCCGGCAGAGCTCGGAGCTCGTCGGTGTAAGCGGTTAGGGAGCTCTGGTGCACCGTTTTCGAAACCGAGTGCACCAGGAGATAGAGGACGACGTCGCGAACTCGTATGGGGAGTTGGCGAGGCCCGGGGATGATCGGGAGACACCGACGACGGAGCAAGGCGGCGGCGGTTGGTCTGTGTACGGCGGTTAAGGCTCGGGAGGCCTAAATCGACCGGGTAACTGCTCGGGGGGCACGAGGGGACCAATGCGAAGCTGTCGGTGGCCTCTGCGGGGCTTGGTTGGGACGGAGGAGGGCTGACGACGATGAACCGCGGCGGCAGAGATCCGGTGCACGGTGATCCGACAAAGCAGAGCGAAAACAAGGGGGAAAAGAGGGGGATAACACGTTCGGTGTCTTCGCGAAGTTGATGCGCGAGTCGGGAGGGCTTACCGCGGTCGGGGAGGCTTGGAACGCGGTGGCTCGACGGCGGAACGCGGCGGAGCTTCTGCGGCGGCGCTGTTGCGTTCATGGGACGAGACGGGGTGCTTGCGATGAGGGAAAACGGCGCGGGGATCAACGCTATTTAAGGCGGGGCAGAGAGGAGTCCGGTGCGGAGGGGAACGCTGGGATTCCACGTGCGGCAGTTCGCAGCGCGTCGCGGCAGGAGTCCGTCCCGGACACGAACGGGGGAGGGAGGAGGAACTGACCAGTGGGCCAGGGGTGTCGGTGGCAGAGAGAGGGAAAGGAGGGAGGCAGGCGGCGCCGACAGGTGGGCCCGCGCCAGCAGAGACAGAGAGAGGGAGGCCGCGGGCGGTGCTGGGCTGCGGCCAAGCGGGCCGGCCCACTGCGGAGGGGAAAGGAGAGAGGGGAAAGGAGCAGGCCTCGTGGGCTCTCGGGCCAGAAGGAGAGGTGAGGGGTTTTCTCTTTTTCTTTTCTTTTTCCTTTTCTGAAATTTGCAAAACAATTTCCAAAATAGATTTTGAAAACCTTTTCAAGATTTTGCAAAGCCACACAACACAAGAAAAGAATGCAAGGGCATGAGATGCATCAAAACAAGTTAACCCTAACATGAACTTTAATTTTAGTTTTATATATTTAATTCTATGCATCACAAAAAAGATTTGAAATTAAATCAAATTAAACTCAAATTCAAACCTATTTTACTATTCAAATTTTAGGGTGTTACTCAAATTCAAAACAGTTTGATTTAATGCAAAAATGCTTTGAACTAATTACAGAATTGCCATTGCACTATTTTGTTTATAAAAGTTGCATTTTAAATCCGATTTGAGTGATTCAAATTGCATTAGATTCGTAATGAAATTCTCTACATGTTAAGCCCTCTGTTAGTCCTATTTGAAACATTTAAATTTCGTGGTTAAGTATAAATAATAAAAATGCTCTTAGAGAACTAGTTTAATTCATATCTTACGCGTTTTAAATCCGATCTTCGTGAAATTCGTGTTGAAATGATCGTAGTAACTTTTTATAAACCTTTTACTTTTGTTTACTGTTGCTGGTGTACTGTTCTAATAGTAGCTTTGTTTGCTTTGTATGTATGCAAATTGGAATGTGTGTTGTTGCAATGCCGTGATCGAGTTCAGACGGTGAGGAGTTTGGTTGTGACCAGGAGTTCTTTGATCAGCAACAGGACCAGCAGGAGTCTGATAACCAAGGAAAGTATAGCATGGGACCTACCTTGTTATCCTATTCACCATAATCATGATTTCATATGCATGTGTTTAATTTGATACCCATAGAATATTTCCATAGAATTGAAATCCTTTACCTTGACTCCTATGGGTTATGCATATGGGTAGATGGCTAGTGCTTTATGAAATGATACATGAACCATGCCAAATGTTATTACTTTGAATGAATTGGTGAACATGTTTATGGCAATTGGAACATAACCTTTTATAACAATTCACTGTTGGCAAAAGCTGGGACTGACAGTGCAACCGTGAGAGCTACATGGCTCTAGCTTTAACTCAGTAATAGGCTCTTTTCTAGCTCGTTAGCGGCTACCCGAAAGGGCGCATTAGGCTCTTGCCGAGCTGGTTATAGTGCGGCCTCTGTCCGGGTTTGAGCGTAGGCTGCGGTCTTTATGCTACTCGGAAGGGGAGCTCTATCGCCCCTTGCCAATCCTAGCGGCCCTAATCTTGTTAGACGAGATACTATGAAAGGTTTCATAGTGAACCTCGCCCACTCACTTTGGCAGTGTTTATGGGAGTAATTAACCCGGGCATTCGGGGCATCACGACTCACGGGTAAAGATGCACAACCTCTGCAGAGTGTTAAAAACTGATATATCAGCTGTGCTCACGGTTACGAGCGGCTCGGAAAACTGACGGTTTAATTACAATGAACTTGATAAATCTTTATGTTCCTGTTGCCACTAAAATGATGATGTTTATGTTCTCTTAACTTTGGCAATGGTATAAGTGGGATCATTTGGGGCTTAATCATAACTTGATGTTATTTAATAATAAAACCTTGACAAATTAAAAATGCTAAATGCAGTAAGCCAGTGTCAACCTTTTTGAGCATCATGACCCCATGTTAGCTTGCTAAGTACGAAGAGTACTTACTCTTGTTTTACTTTTCAGTCAACTGGACAAAATCCCGGATGGGTAACAGAAGCAGGAGGCTATGAGGACTACCCTGAAGATTTCTAGGCTTGGTCAACCAGTTGACCTTCCCTGTGAGATGGAGCCTTGAGAGCTAGTTGTATCTTCCGTTTGCTTTATTTATTTATTTATGTAATGGATCTAAGTATGCTATGTATTAAACTCTGTGATGGTACTATGTAATTTGTGGACTTATGTGTGGATTTCTTCCTGGGCACACATAATGTTATGCATCCTATTTCGTCCTTAAAATTGGGTGTGACATCAATGCAGTTGTAGGCTAAAATTCCTCGAAAAAACCTATGGGAAAAAAATCTAAGGAATATATTTCTTATTCAATAGTTATAATCTTTAAGCTTTGGAAAACCCTGTGGGAAAAACCAAAGGTACTAATATACCAGGCAAAACTCCTTAAAAACCCAGTGGGAAAAGTAAGGAGAAACTCCATGATATATAAAATCTCGATGTTAATAGACCCTTTAGGGATTCCTAAAGACATAGTCTAAAAACAATTTGATCAAAGATCAATATGTCGTAGATATTATCTTCGAAAAACCTCTGTGAGGAAAAATAGATAATATGACATTTACTATGTGTTACCATTACCTCATTAAAACGTTATGTGAGAAAACTCCAAAGAGTAAAACTCATATAAAGGAAAAAGAGTATAATGTAAAATTGGAGTAGGTTATATTTAGAGAGATTCTCCCCCTGATTCTTGCAAGTCTCTAAGTCTTCTCATACCAATGCCCTCAACGCATTTATGGAATATGGAGTATGGTAGAGATTTTGTGAATAAATCTATTAACTTATAACAAGACTTAGTTTGTAAGATTTCAATTTCTCCATTCTTTTGGAGCTCATGGGGTTAGAATAGCTTTAGAATAATATGCTTAGTCATATTACTTTTAATATAACCTGAGTAACACATGCCGAATTATCCTCAAAGATAATCGTAGGTGTCTTAAGGTATAATGCATCTTACGATATGACATAGCCTTATGTTGATATTGCCTCATTAAAAACTTTATATAAGAAACCACAATGGAAAACTTATGCAAAGAAAAGAGTGCAATATGATGTTTATAACAAGTTATCAATCAGAGAGACTCTCCCCCTGATGCTTGCAAACCTCAAAGTCAATTCATACCAATGCACTCAACACATACGAAATGTGGAGCGTGGTAGACTTTGTGAATATCTCTATGAGATTATCACAATACTTAGTTTGCAAATGTTCATATGCCATATTACAAATGGAATAGAACCTTCTTAATACAATAATATTGTATTAAGTATAACTTTTCTCCATCTACACAACACAAGTTGCATTACCTTTAAGATAATGACCGTTGATTCAATAGAATCAACCCCACATAACTTCTGTATGTGATATATCATTCTGTCAAGCTAAACACATTCATGTGAAAGCCTTGTAAATACAATATCAGAATGATTAATGGAAATGACCGCAGATGTCTATTTAAAGACTATCATAAAGCGGTCTTTCCATATTGATGTAAAGCCTATCAATGATCTAGTATTTGGGATCTTATATGTAACTACAATTATTATATCCAATCGAATCACGGGTTCTTCTAAAAGAACACACCAAGATCACTTATGATATTAATATATCAAAAGATATTCTTAACTTCAATCTACCAACAATTGGCAGTATGTCGCGCTACTACTAGATAGTAAATCATTGCAAAATAATATCCAACTTGGAACTTTTGCAAGATATATTAGCGCGTCAATATGAGATAATGGACCACATGTCCCAATATCTCATCTCAATCACTGTAGCATAAAACAATCTCCCTCTATTATGAGGTAGAACTACCATAGGATACCTTCATATTGAATCAACCAATATGATATGGATATAGATAGCTTTTCTACAAAAACTTGAGGGAAGATGCTTGGATTATAAACACAAAATGAAAATTTGGTTTAGTCCGTATGTTCAATCTCAAACTCTGTCTTCAAATTACTACGTGCTATTAATATGTGTTTATTACCAATGATGTCAAAATTATTGACCATCATATAGTACTATGAAATCCAATCAAAGACTTCATAATAAACACCCACGTGTAATCAATATTGTATCCCTTTAGTTTAAGGGATACACACAAAGTCAATTATACCAAATTTGACTTATCTACTTTAAGCCATATATTGACTTAAGCAATACACAATATGTGTTGTGATTTTATGTATGAGTGTTGGGTATGTGAACTCCTTCTCGGAATCTTCACAATAACCAAATAAAGTGATCACAAAATATATGCAATCACTACATCTATCAACTATCAACTGCAAAGATAGATGCTTTTGTACTGCCAATTATAATATAGTATCGGAATTTTATAATACTTACTATGGAGAATAATTTTCATTGATAATCAATGTTTGGGCTTTGCGTAAAACCCCTTGTACTACTAGTCTTGCTTTAAACTCACCACCATAATGTTCTCAATCCATCCTTGGATAAAAACTCTTTTGTATCCCATAGTAAAGATACAATGAGGTGTTGGCATCATAGCCCACAACACCTTCCTTTTGGTGAACAAGACTTTCTCTGTATGTACTACAACAACTCAACAAGTTTCAGTAAGAGTGAGAAAGTCACTCTGCCATGGTCTTGTATGCTGGACAACTTGGAATGTTGTATACAATTTTTAGAGAAGTACGTGTCGACACATGTAGCCTTTTTATCAGATAATTCTCCAGTCTATCAAGACTCAATGTACCCTGAATGACTCATCGTGACTTCCTAAAACGAGAGTCAGGGCTTTCCGATATCCCAGTATCAGTGTTTAGGTGCATCTCTGAGATAGGATTTGTGGATAAAAATCTATCCACTGGGTAATAACCAATATTTACCCGCAAGGTGTTGCCAACCATAGGTTGACCTGCATTTACTGCTTTAGAAGAAACCTTCTATAGCTAGCGTGAATAATCCTGCTTTATGGCCATACTTCTCCCCCTCTTATTAATAATTGGGAGTTTAGTGGATTTACTTGGTACCTCCACTCTTTCTGGCACATACTTACAATAGATTAACAAATTTAAAGATAACTTAGTGATCAGTAAATGCATATGGCAGTTTATTTGCAATATTATGCAAATCAACAATTCTTTGAACTCAAATTCAGTTTATTTAGTACGTGATCTCGAGCTTGAAATGCCTTAGGCATTCCAAAAATCTTCCTGGCATTATATATGGTACTTCAAATCTCCCCCTAATGCCTAGAAATGCTCTTTATCAAAATACAACCAGCGTGCGTGTCGTAAATAGATCCTCCGTAAGAGGTTCTAGATACTTAGCAATCGATGGAGATTGAAATCTGACGTTGATCCCCATGTTTCTATGTGTACCCGTCAATGTACGCTGTGGTGGTGAGATTGATACGTATACAACATAATCTAATCTTACGCAAATAGGAAATCTTTATGGATTCTCACGTACTAAATGCATATAGGGGATATGCAATTAATCTCAAGTCAGGAGTGTGTAAATCTACCTGACCCCAACACGAAGTTGGAAAATACAATTTATTAGCAATGGTCCTAGTATTATCTTGATGTCATACTAATGGATTCCATTTATCCCTTTGGACATGTAATAACTAAACTTTTGTTATACCTAACAATCGTCATTGTAGGCATAAAAATTTAGTAGTGTTTAGGATAATGAGCTCACATGTGAGCCATTATTTACTAAATGCATGGTTGAGTGTAGATCCTTCACACACTCGATAGCACCTTATAGGTGTATCTTGACAACCATGAAATGCCTGAAGTGTCCATACAATCTTTGTATCAGACACACTCATATTCATTTGAATATGATCAAGAAATCCAAGACATAAAAAATGATTTTAAGATAAGAGGGTTTTAAAATCTATTTCCCTGTAGAACTTATTGTATCCACACTTTGGAGAAAAATGACCAATATATTTGCCAATAATTTTTTTTACACATCCATATGATGACCAAGATGATGATTCCAAATCTAGAATGCATCAATAGTGTGAAAAATTCTTATACGCAACAAGTCGTATGGGTTTGTTTATGCATAATACAACCAAAATGAGACTTGTCTCATAACTGATATGCCATATCCAATGTTGTCCTTTTGTGTTTCCATATGAAAACAAATTTGAATATCTTTATAATTTGGTAAGATACGAGTTTAATTAGGACATAAATAAATATCTGTAACACCCAAAAATTTGGTTTGAATTTCAAATAATAGAAAATGATTTAATTATGAAATTATGGGAGCATGTCATTTAATGGAATAATAAAATTCTTAGAAATAAAATAAATTCTAGTTTAGAAACATGGATGTGCATTCATGCCGTTGCATAATTTTTGTGGTGATGTTGAGTTTGCAAAATCAGTTTTCAAATGGGTTCAAAATTGATTTGAAAATAAATTTGGAAAGAGAAATAAAAAGGAAAAAGGAAAGAAAAACATTTTTCTCCCTCCCTCCTAAACCCAGCCCACTCCCTCTTTCTCTCCTGCCATCCCAGCTATCGGCGAGGCCCAGAACCGCGGCCCAACCGAGTTCCCGCACCCGCTCTCTCTCTTTCTCTCTCTGCCATGTGGGATCCCTCTGTCGGCGCCGCCCCTCTCTCTCTTCTCCCCCTCTCCCTCGCTGACCGGACAGGCCCACCTGTCGGCTCCTTCTTCTCTCCCTCCCCTCTGCCTCACGCGACGCCGAGCGCCGTAACCGCCGCGACGCGCATGCCGCTCTGCTCGTCCGTGTACGTGCGCAGACGCGTGGAGAGCGGGAACTGCCCGCCCGTTCCTCATCCTCTCTCCCGCTGCTGCTTGACCCCACCGGTCAGCACCGTCATCTCCCCTCCGCCGATTTCGGACGAACCGCCGCACGTTCTGCCCCGCTCCCACCCCCGCATCTCGCCCTCGACTCCGCCCCAGCAACCGCACGCTCCCTCTCTCGCTATAAAGAGGAACGTCGTGTGGCTGCTCTCCTCTTTTCCATCTGCTATCTGCACTCTCCTCGCCGCCGCCGCCTCTGTGTCGTCGAGGAGTCACACCGGAGCTCGAACCGCCTCGGTGAGTCCCGTTCCACGCCCGCGGTTTCTCCACGAACCTCCGAAGACTTATCTCTCTCTCTCTGTGCTTTGCTTTGGGTCGCAGAACACTCGACGCCGTGGACGCGGAGCTCTCGGACGCCGACGCACGCCGACCGTCATTCCTCGCCGTCAAGTCACCCTGAGCCGCCTCCGCTCTGCTCGAAGTCTCGGTGAGCTTCGCCGTCAACCCCTTTTCCTCCCTGAGCCCTCAATTTGACGGATTGTAGACTCTAGGGCCTCACCCGTGAACAATCCCGTGCCGCCGTCAATGGCGCCGCCGCGGGCAACACACTGGCACCACGCAGACTCACCGCACGTCTTTATGTCCTCAATTTGGGTTCTAACGCGCTGTAACGTCTCGGCCGCGTACACCGATCCATGTCGATCATGGCGCCGCCGCGGACCTCCCTGTTCCGACAGAGCGCCGCTCCTTTTGGGCCCTCTGTTGCACTCGCACGAGCACGGCGTGTCTCCTAGTGCTTCCAATTCGGCTTGTAGCCCCGTGGCTAACCACACCCGCACACACAGAATGACCCCGGCCATGGCGCCGCCGTGCGCGCCATGCTTCGGCCGTCCCCGGTCTTGCCGAGCACCCCTTTGAATCCGCGCGGGCACGAGGAACACTCTGGTGCTTCCGGGTGGATCTGAGAGGGACGGGAACGTCACCTCGACGACGCGCCGACGAGCTTGGTCCACTGAGGGTCATGGCGCCACCGTCAAGTGTCGTGCAGCGGGGGGGGGGGGGGAATCCCCTTTGTTCTGCGCCATTGGATCATGTCTCTGCGGCCAGGATTAGATCCCCCGAAGGGGTATGAACCCCGGTCCACGGTGGACCGATGAACCACAGCCGCGCTTGGGTGCATGCACTGTGCCCGTGGACCGCCCTATCCCGAGCCGCCACGTGGCAGACCCGTCAGCCCCGCGCCTCTGCCCTGGCGCACTTCTGAAACTACATTTTCTCCACTCAGAAAACATAAACCTTCTCGGTTTATTCCAAAAATGGAAATTCTATATTTACAGTTTTGCCACTGCCTTAATTTGTTTATAAAATCTTTATTTTAACTGCGATTTGGACGATTCGAGTTGCATTAGATTCGTAATGAAATTCTCTACATGTTAAACCATCTGTTGTTCATGTTTGAATTATTTAAATTATAGGATAATTCGAATACTAAAAATGCTCCTAGAGAACCAGTTAAATTCATATCTTTTGCGTTTTAAATCCGATTTTCGTGAAATTCGTGTTGGAATGATCGTAGCAATGCGTAGTGTCTTTTTATAAACCTTTTAACCCTGTTTATTGTTATTGGTGTACTGTTATAATATTAGTCTTGTTTGCTTTGTATGTATGCAATTGGAATGCGTGTTGTTGCAATGTCGTGATTGAGTTCAGGCAGTGAGGAGTTTGTTGGTGATCAAGAGTTCTTTGATCAGGAGAGTTTTGACTAGCAGGACTTTGAGAACCAAGGCAAGTATAGCATGGGACTTTCCTTGTTCTCCTATTCACCATAATTATCATTTCATGTGCATGTGTTTAATTTGATATCCGTAGTTTAATCCCCTAGATTTGAAACCCTTTACCTTGTTCCTATGGGATATGCATATGGGTAGATGGCTAGTGCTATATATATAAATGAATACTTGATCCCTGCCAAATGTTCTAAAGCTTTGAATGAATTGGTGATCCTGTTATGGCAATTGGAACATAACTCTTTCAATAACTCACTGTTGGCAAAAGCTGGGACTGACAGTGCTTCCGTGGGAGCTACATGGCTCTGGCTTTAACTTAGTAGTGGGCTCTTTTCTAGCTCGTTAGCGGTTACCCGAAAGGGCGCATTAGGCTCTTGCCGAGCTGGTTATAGTGCGACCTCTATCCGAGTTTGAGCGTAGGCTGCGGGTCTTTATGCTACTCGGAAGGAGAGCTCTATCGCCCCTTGCCAATCCTAGCAGCCCTAATCTTGTTAGACGAGATACTATGAAAGGTTTCATAGTGAACCCCGCCCACTCACCTTGGCAGTGTTATGGGAGTAATTAACCCGGGCATTCGGGGCATCACGACTCACGGGTAAAGATGCACAACCTCTGCAGAGTGTTTAAAACTGATATATCAGCCGTGCTCACGGTCACGAGCGGCCCGGAAAACCGACGGATTAATTAATTAACTTGACCAATACTTATGTTCCTGATGCCACCACTTTAATGATGATGGTTATGATTCTTTAAGTCTTTGGAAGTGGTATAAGTGGAATCATTTGGGGCTTAAGCAAAACCTGATGCTTCTTAATAATAAAACTTTGACCAACTAAAAATGCTAAAATGCAGTAAGCCAGTGTCAGCCTTTTGAGCTTCATAACCCCATGTTATACTGTGGAGTACGAGTGTACTCACGCTTGTTTTCTTTTCAATTTTGGATGAAAATCCCGGATGGGTAACAGAAGCAGGAGGCTATGAGGAGTTTCTCGAAGACTTCTAGGCTTGGTCAACCAGTTGACCTATCCCTGTGAGATGGAGCCTTAAGAGCTAGTGTATCTTCCTTTGTTATATTTATTGTTGTAATGGATATATGTTCGATATGTATTAAACTCTGTGATGGTACTTTGTAATTTGTGAACTTAGGTGTGGATTATTCCTGGGCACACATAATGTTATGCATCCTATTTCGTCCTTGAAATTTGGGTGTGACAATATCCTCAATTTATAACTCAGTGTCCATAGGAACAATGATAATGGCAAAGTAAGTCATACTATCATTGCATCATATCATACGATGGCCAAAAATATTTCCTCTTCTTGCCATAAGAATTAGAAATATATTGCTTCCCTAATTATAGGGTTTGTGGTACAAAATGTCCACTAGGCCACCCATTCCCACAATGGAATGGTTCCCATACAATCTATATATGACGAGAATTCAATGAAATTCTCGTCTAATATATAGAAGTCCATAAATCTTGTCGAGTATCAAATAATCGATATGATACCCACAATAGTTGTGTTGACAACAAGTAAATTATATCAATGGACTATGAGATTATTACAATAGTCCATGAGATAAAAACAACGTTGATGTTCATTGTCTATGTCGAATAGTGATGCAATCTAGAGCGAGTTCTTCAAACTCCTCTGAAGTCAGTATTCATAACATGAGACAACCCATTGATTTAATTAATTTACACCTGAGGTAAATTAAAAATCACTATGGTGATGTTGAAATCTCAAATGCAAAATTTAGTGAAATTCCATATCTTGACTCTTTGTTTTGGAGAGTTGGAGGTAGTCAACAAAATTGTAAACCTCACAACAACTAAAGGTAATCGCAAGATGTGTACCTTAGAAACAATCATTATTAATGTTGACACAGACATCGTAGATAATCTTTATGTCCAAAACTTAGAGTAGATCTCTCAGTAGTAGGCAAACAAATTGCTGCTATAGGTACGGTCTCTGGGCTGATATATTCATATGAGTATACCGCAGCCAATGCCTAAGACTCTACTACCTGTGTGGTCTTTAATAATAAATGATGATAGTCACCATAAAGGTGTACCATTCTGATATTACCAAAACACTTATTTGGGACAACACAATGTAGGTAGTCATCAAGTTTAAATAAACATGATGTAGACCTCTTAATGATGGGTGAATACTCACTGCCATAGGCACGGTCTTTAGGCCGAATAATTCAAGATGAATTAAGCGCAACCAATGCCTAGGACTCCATCACTTGTGTTAGGAACCCAATTGTATCCAAGATACGAAATAACAATTTTTTTTAT
The DNA here is from genome assembly GCA_022036555.1 of Microstegium vimineum. NCBI lineage: Eukaryota > Viridiplantae > Streptophyta > Magnoliopsida > Poales > Poaceae > Microstegium > Microstegium vimineum. The sequence goes on from CM039121.1 coordinate 5,593,765, forward strand.
AATCCTGCACTAATTAAGACGTGCTTAATTAAGAGGACCAACTAGTATTAAATTGCAATATATCGACAAAGTACAGATGTACTATCGATAAAGTCATAGACTATAAATGAAAAACTTACTAAGCACAAAGTGCTATAGTTAGGTAGTGGCATAATTAATGCAAAAATCCGTTAGGATCAAAGCAAAAACCACTCCCTATGTTAATAGCCATGATCCTACATGGACAACCATGGATTAATTAATTTACCTCATGGTAAATTAAAATCAACATGGTAACTGTTGTTATATCAAATACAATATTTTAAAGTGTATATCTTATCATAGTATTGGATTGTTGTAGGTAATTATAAATTTGTGTATACCATACAACCAAGTTAATCATAAATTTTGATAAACGCAAGACAAGACAATCTCTATGTCAAAGAGATAGAGTAGATCTTTATAGTAGGCAAAATGTTGCTGCCTAAGCACGGTCTCTGGGTAAGATAATTCACAAATGAATTAAATGCAGCCTTTGCTTTGGACTCTACTATCTTGTGGAATATCAAATTAATATGATGAACATAGCTATCCAAAACCTTTATTCTGGTTAAATACACAGTGTAGGTAATCATCGAGTTTCAAAGAAACAAGATGTAGACCTCTCAGTAATAGGTGATTTGATCACTACTATGGCACGGTCTCTAGGCAGGATAATTCACAAGGAATTAAACGCAACCAATGCTATAGATTCTATTACCTTGCGTTCTTTAATCAAAATAATCAAGATATGTATATTGCTATGAGAATTTATAGTAATTAAATTGTCTAATTCTATAGATGACATAGTTAAATTGCAACTAAGTCTACTAGCAAATTTAACTTGTATGTGGTGCAAAGAAAGTGTGGTTTGGGGCACCAACATACCCAATTCTATCATAAAATTACAAGTGTAACTAATATGTTGGTGCAAAACAGGGGGTTTAGGTGCATCAACATAGTCAAAAGAAAAATATCAAGTCACAAAAGTAATAGTTATGTGGTGCTAAGGGGGATTGGGTGCACCACATATGATAGAAATACAAGATATTGCATAATAATATATAAACAAACCACAATTGTATATACAATATCAATATCCAGTAGTGCAGAGCAACAATAATTAATACAACAACTGATGTTGTTGCAGAATTTAAACTAGCAAAGATATGCTAATTAACTAAATTAGTACTGAAAAGAAAATTAAGAAGAGAAAATGCAAACTTTGCAAATTATGTCAGTCAGGGGAACAGGTCCAGCATGCGGCCCAGCGCGCGCGGCCAGGCGCGGCCCATCCGGTGCATCTAGGCGCGGCCCAGCCAGCGCGGGCGCGGCCCAGCGCGCGTGCGCAAGGGGGCTGGGGAAGGCCTGAGGCCTGCTGGTGTTGCCCTTTGGGCTATAAAACCCAGCCGTTAGGGTTTACAACCCTAACCGCCCACTCCCCATCAGCCGCCGCCGCCGCCAACTGCCGCCGCCGCCGTTGCGCCGCCGCCGCCGTGCGTGTTCCATCGCCGCCGTCGACCGTCCATGCATCAGTCGTCATCGGATCTTGCCGTCCCCTGTTGCCTCCTTCTCCACCTCCTCTCCTCCCATGGTGGATCAGAGCCCATGCTCGTCTCTCCATCCATGGAGGCCGGCCATGCGGCGTGCCAAGGCGCAGGAGCACCGGCTCGGACTGGCCGACCACAGGGCTTGGAGCCACGGGCCATGCGGGCGCGTCGCTGGCCGCCATCCGTAGGCGTAGGCGCAGGGGGCAGGTGCTCGGTCTCCTCGGGTGGTGCGTAGATGGCTGGTTGCGGCCACTCGAAGACGGCGGGCGTCGGTGCGCGTGGAGGCGCTGTGCTTGCGTCACCGATGTGGCCGGTTGAGCGGACGTACAGCGACGAGATACGATGTATGCGATAGGATTAATGAGTCACTACTGCTCGTGCGTTCTTTCTATTGATGTAATTGGAGATCAAATTCTTGTAAAAGCAAGCAAATTTGATTCCTTTTCCGTCACTTGTGTCACAATCTCCACGGACGATCTCGTTTTGTATTCGTCCTTCTTAACGGGATTATCCAACGACATGCCGAAGAACATGTGCAACCGGCTCTACGGCCGGCCACATGGCCGTGGACGAACCGTCGAGGGAACATAGCAGACGAGCGTACCCTTTTGCTTCTCTCGACCATGGTCGAACTGAAACTTCTCCGGGTAACGTTTTTCGGCCTTTCTTCTCAGGGAAGAACGGCGTGTCTGATAACGTGTTAAACGAAAATGACTTTGAATGATTGTAACTAATGTTACTGTCTGTTAATTACAGATATATACTCCCTTGAAAAGGGGTAGTTACAGGTGTGAAAGGGTGCCGGGGACAGCATGTGACTAATGGTAATTAGCATGTGCTAATTACGGGATTAATTGATCACTAATTATCCTAAATAATCTCAACATTTATATCGAGAGCGTTTGCTATGAAAACCTACTAGCTGTGTAAATTACGCAAACTCTAATTAAGCGCGCACGATTCTAATATGATGATCTCAGATGGAGGTAGTACAATTATTCACTTAAATCCTCCCCCAAAAACTTCCTAATCACTTAAACTCAGTCTGCCCCGCTCCGTTACGTCGATCTCCATTACGTCGTTCTCCGTCCACGACTCGTGGAATTCCCTCGGCGCCGCCTCATCTCCGCATGACGGACCTTGGTTGATCCTGCGTCCCACCATGGAGCTGTCTGCCGGCTTGACGTTGTGCCGCAACAGAATTTGGGTGCTCTACCCCGCCGACTGCAAGAAGTCCCGCGCCAACTGCGCCAAGAAGCGGGTGCACAGGCTGCTCGACGGCGCTGGCTTTCAATAGGATTATGGCAACCCGTGTGCCATCAGAAGAAAAGCAACGACTCAATTGCCAAGGAGGGATATCCTGATATTGAGAAATTCACATATAGATTCGCTTATCCATTAGCATTCAGAGCAATGTACTGCTACACATCATCACATATGCATATGCATCCACGATCGTTAAACCTCCAGGCTGGTGGCGGCCGCATGTCCGACCTGCTGCCCATAGCAAACAAGTTCCTGAATCGGTACTACTGGCTGAACAGGGAAGCAGTTCGATCGATACTACTGGCTGAATCCGACCTGCTGCCTGTTCGATCCATACTGGCTGAACTCGCTGGTGGCCGATCGCTGCTGGAGGCCGAACGCTGCTGGCTGTCCGACTACTCTGACGTGACGGCTGGTCGCGCTGTAGAGCTTGGCTTCGTCGTCGGCAGTCCGAGGATCGAGCAGGCAATCGAGGACCGATCTCGGGCGGCGGTAGTAGGAGGATCGGCCGGAGGAGACCGATCCAGATTCGCGGAGTCTCGCGTGACGGGCGAGTAACGGAGAACGGCGCCTGACGGATCGCTTCTTTGGGTGAGTTAAAAAAATGAATAAGATTGGATTGGTGGAAGGGTTTAAATGAATAATTGTCTCACCTCCATATGAAACCATCGGATTAAAATTGTGTGCGCTTGATTAGAGTTTGCGTAGTTTGCATAGCTAGTAGGTTTTAATAGCATACGCTCCATTTTATATCGGTCAATGGTCTAAGTAGTAAATACAGAAGAGAGTCCTTTTCCCTTCCACTTTCACAGCAATTATCATCATCATTATTATTATACTGTACTGTTTAACTAATTATATACTACTCTCTCCATCCTAACCTAAATTATAAGACATTCCAAAAGTATCTTAAGTTTAACCAATCTTATATGATAGTAATATAATAATACTCTAAAAAATGGTCAAAGTTTAAAAATTTAACTTAGGACAACTCCAGAAATCTATTCTTTACGGGGGGATTAACATTTATGATGTGAAATATTATTAGATTGTTATCAAATGTCTATTTGATGTCATAACTCTTTATAGTTTTTCTATAATTATTGGTCAAAGTTGATATGTTTTGACTCTTCAAGTTTTTTTTTGAAATGTCTTATAATTTGGAATAGAGAAAGTATGATATAAGTCAGCAAATTTTATATTTTTATGGGAAATTATTTTCTATATATCTAGATTTAGAGTATACACATGGTCCCACAAAGTATATATAAATCAACAAATGAAGTGTACTCCATCAATCCTAAATTATAAAATAATTTCAATAATATTAGAGAGTCAAAACATCTCAAGTTTGATCAATAATTATAGAGAAAATTATAAAGATTTAGGACATCAATTGGGCATACTATGAAAATATAATTGATAAAGAATCTAATGATACTTAGTTGACATCATAAATGTTATTATATTATCATATAAGTTTGGTCAAATGTGAGATACTTTAACTCTCTAAGATTCTTGAAATGTCTTATAATTTGAGATGGATGGAGCATATTAGACTAGACCATCTATAATAGTATATATGTCAAATATAAAGGTGATATGTTCATAGGGTAAGTGTCCATACGTGTTAAACATTTATGTTTATACTCGTGTTATGTAAAAAAAATACAAGTACCCTCTTCATATCCATAAAACAAGTCGTTTTATACAATGATTGAGTCAAACATTGGAAATATAAATCATGAATAACTTTTAAGTTGTTGAATTTGGAATGTGAAAATCATATCGATAGATTGATCTTGAAGAATACTTTCATAAAAATATACAAACATTATATTTTAATAAATAGTTTTAAAAAATAAATAATTAAAGTTACGCTTTGAAGACCGTATCATTGTCCAAAATAACTTGTATTACATGTATGAAAAAGGAGTATATATGTATATGGTTATACTTATTTTATATACTACTATAAATATTATAATAATATATTAAAAATACATGCTCTTTTTTTTAAAAAAAATATGTAATAAGATTTAGAGTTCAACCCTAACCCATGGACGTAGCCTAAGGTGACAAAATCCAACATGAAATGGAGAGAGATCTAGAACCGACGTGTGAGAACAAGTGACTAGTGCTTTTCATACCACACACATGTACTTTCTTTGTCCACAAAAGAATACAACTATGAGTTGAATGTCAGATAAAGTAGTTTACATTTAAATCTAGTTTTTTCAGCGAATAATATTCATAGTTATGGTTCTAAATAATGTATTATAAAAGTGTTTCATAGTTAATATAATGGTATTATTTGATATCATAAATATTTATATTTTTTATCTGTAACCGGTCAAACTTGATAGACTAACACATGCTATTGTGCTAGAATTGCATTCTTTCCTAGACGGAGGAAGTAATTGGCTGTCTAAATTTGTTCATCATAGGAGAACCATTGTCATATTTTCATACTAGGGCACCAGCTAGTGAATTTTGCATTATGAATGGGTTTGGATGGCATAGCACTTTAGTTTAGACCTTTTCTTCGCCTGAAGTCATTTGATTTATTTTTTAGAGAAATGAATTTCAAAATATGAAATCTTAAAACATAATTTTCAGGTGATAAATGATTTAACATGAAAAAAATAGTCAAATACAAAATTTTAGATCTCTTCAAGTACTATAACTATGTTATGAAGTGTATATGTATCTGTGATTTGGAAAAATCTATAAATTTTACTATGTCACACCTATCTTTACAGGTGGGCTAAATTGCCAACCAAAAATATTTCTAGAGGTAGCCAAAAAAAAACCTAGCTGTCTCTAGAAATAATATTTTTAGAGACGGTTTGTTTTTTGTTGACTATGAAAATAGAGGACATTTCTAGAGGCGGACCAATTTTAAAAAATTATTTTAGCAGTGGTTGATAGAGTCGTCTCTGGCAAAATTGTAGGTTTTTTCTAAATTTATTTCTTTAAGTAGTGGACGAGCATGACTGCTTGTTTACTTTTTTTTGGACAACTAGTTTCTAAAAAATTCTCTATGTGTATTGTCGGGTACGAAGGTAAGGGGTACCCTAAACCCTTCAATAAATTAACGCTAAACATAGCAACCATTTTTAAGGCAAGGATCAGCCTATTGTTCGGTGAGACGTGGCCCATCAATCGAGGGCCCCCGCTACACCGACTGCGGAAACCAGCCACTGCCCCGGCTCTACCTCGACGACGGACGAGGGGTTGGACGAACGACCCCCCGGCTTCACCTCGACGACGGACGAGGGGTCGGACGTACGACCCCCCGGCTCTACCTCGACGACGGACGAGGGGTCGGACGAACGACCCCCCGGCCTCTACCTCGACATCGACCCCCTCAACCCGTCGACGCCTCGACCTTCCAGGCACCGTCGGCGGACGAGGGCTCGAGTAACCCAACCACTCCGTCATGGGTAAAAGTAAACCCACCTGACGACATGGGCGCCTGCGTCCGCTGTCAAATCCGCCAACTCCCCGTCCAGTCCCCGACTCCCGTCGACTGTGCCGCCACTGCCGCCACTACGCAAGTACGGACTTCTACAGTACCCCTCGGAAAGTGAATAGTGCGACCCTCGACGACGGCTTCGGGAACGTGACAGAGTCATACGGGGCTCGACCCCCCCCCCTCGACTGAGGGCTCGACCCCCTCCTCTTCAACAACTCCGGTACGGAAGACGTCCCATCCGCCCCATCCCACTTCGGCCATGGGACTCGTGCCCGCCTGCGAATACTGTACTGCGACGACTTCTACTGATGCCACGACCGGGGACGCCTGAAGGACGGGAAGACCACGCCGCCACAGTGCTCGATGTCTCTTCGCCGACACTGTGCCGTGGATGCGCCGCCCATACTTCTACTATTAGGGCCCTGTACCCTCGAGTCTCCCCCTTGGTCTATAAAAGGGGGACGCCGAGGTAGATGAAAGGGGGGGCTCTCGTCAGAGACTTCTTTTTCCAGGTTTCTCTTTGAGGACTCCAATCCGACCTTGGTTCTCAAGGACCCTAGACCACACCACACACACATACGCTCGATCGACCCCTCGGGAGGCCGACTCCGTGTAACACTGCTTGTACCCCCCCCTGTACGAGCACGCTTTGGGTGCGAGATAATACAAGTCATCCTCCCCCGCTGGACGTAGGGCCTTCTTCGCCCGAACCAGGATAAATCTTGTGTCCATCTTGCATCACGTCTGAGAGAGGGAGCACGCGATATACAAATTTACTCGTTGGTGGTCTTGACCCCCGGGTCATAACACCGACATGTATATTATATCCTCTGGATCTGTTTGGATCCCAGGAATTAAGTGTTATTCTCTCCATTCTAAATTATAAGACATTTCAAGAATCTTGATAGTCAAAACATTTTAAATTTGACAAAACTATATAGTACTCCATCCCAAATTATAAGATATCCCTAGAATCCTGAATAGTCAAAGTATCTCAAATTTGACCAAACTTATATGACAATTGTTGACGGTTCTTAAGTACCAATTTTAACCGTCAACTAAACAAGGAAAAGGATCTAAATGAAACCACTAGCTAGAATTAGGGTTTATACTGACAAAATTCCACGAGTTTTGGTGAATTCCACGAGTTTTGGTGAATGTCTGTTTTCTGCAGGGGGTTATCAGGAAATACTAAGGAAAGGCCCACATGTCATGTTTACATAGAGATAATTATCAACCGCACAATTTTCTATAGTCCAGAGGGTTCCAGAAGACACGAGGACGAGCCGGAAGCCGAGGGGAGCCAGACCCAGGGCACCCGCCCTAGGGTTTAGGGTGCCTGCCCTACCTCCGGAGCCAATCAGGCTCAACTTCGCGGATTACGATCCACCGCCTTTGAGGATGAATCTAAACCATTCATATAGGTCGGTTTGATCCAACGGCCCACGTTCATTTGAGGAGGCTATATAAGCAAGGCCCCTGACCCCCTGAGGATCATCTCATCTCATTATTTTTCTCTAGAGCAAAAGCTAGGGTTTCAATTATATGTAGAGAAGGAGAGAGGTCCCTCTAGTTGTTTAGATCTAGTTCTTCTAGTTCTAGTTCATCTAGTTGTAATTAGAGGTGAGAGAGAGGAGAGAGCTAGGAGGAGCCGGATCTATCGGATCTTCCTCAATATTGTACCTTTGCAGCATCTGGTTCATTCATGTAATTTAGTTTTTCCTGTATATCCTAGATATATGAATCGGAATTTCTATAAGACACTCGTATGTTTAATGGCCTTTGGGCACTCAAATTTTTGTGTCTCAGAAGACTTTGGGATTAGATGATTAGTGCTCAAGAAGTAAATGAAAAACTACCTTAGTGGCAAGCCAGTGTTCAAATTCACCCAAAAACAAGGCTCTTTCAACAATTTAATTAAGAAAAGTAAGAAACAAAAATCTTTACCTCAATAACATTTTTTATTTTATTCCTAACCTTTTGGCTAGTATTAGTATTATAAGTTACTCTCTAATTAGCCTCTTTCTTTGTTTTCTTGGTACAGTTAGTTTTGAAACTAATCACTCTTCTTTCTTGCAGTAAGGGAGGAGTCAAGGGAGTCAAGTCTTCTAGACTCGCAGCAGCCAAGTCCTCCTCTAGACTTGCAGCAAAGATGTCAGGTAGAAGTTGAGGAGAAGGATAAAGTAGCTATGCTGTCCTACATTATTACAGCACTGAGACCGTACAAAGTTATTATTGTGATGAAGGAATCTCAGTCTGAAGCTAGAAGTAAGATCATGAAAATGTATGAGGACTGCAGAATTGAGGATGATAGTGAAGACAATGAGAACTATAAAGTGATTTTCTTCACTGTCAAGGACCGAATCAAATCTAAAACTGCCATGAAAGACTTGTGGATCAGTTTTGATTCATCGATTCCGGAAGTACTGTTCCAAAACAAGTCAAATTCGTTAATGGTGTTTTTAAGAACGCCAAGTGAGAAAAATGTTGGAACCAAGATTCCAGAGCTGAGCCCAGTCAGCTTCATCTCATTTCACAACAGTAAGTGATGTTCATTGCTGTTTTTTAATTTCAATGGTGTTACATGTCATCTGACTTTTTGACTTTTCTCTAGTTCCTGCAGCAAGAAAAGAAGAGAAGGTATGTTTTAGCCAATATTCGATGTGTCTTAGTCCTTGAGCAATTAAAAGGAATTACACGATGGTTATGTCCATGAATTTCATGTTGTTTATCATTGCAGCCCTCATCCTAACACTAAGTGGTCCCAGAGATTTGACAAGCTGTTCATAGTAATTGAGTTGCCTGAGGCAAATGATATCATGTTGGATTTGAAGCTTGGGGGTCATTTTCACTTCTCTGCTAAGGGAGCTGATGGCATGCCATATGAGCTTGACCTCGAGCTATTTGACACTATTAACCTTGAGGTTGGTTTAATTGTTGATTGGTTCTACCTTTTGGGTACATACTACATTCTGATTATATTGGATTTGCTGTTTGCAGGAGATCAAAAAAATGGTTGGAGTCAAAGACGTACGCTACCTTCTGAAGAAGGCTGATAATAAGTTGTGGCCGAGGCTGCTCAAGAAGGAGGGCAACCCCCCTGTTTTCTTGAAGATCGACTCGGTAGGTTTCTGACAAAAGCATTATGTGATAATTCATGAAATATTTTCATGATGTTTTGTATCTGCAGAAGCTGGATATCAGAGCTGCAGCTTCTGATCTTCAGAATGAGGAAAACGAAGTGATGAACGAAGCTAATGAAGTTCAGTAAGAAAAAAAATGCTAATGAAGGTGCGCCATTCTCTCCTTTTCATCTATGGTGTCCAGAATGAAGAATAGAATGTGGTGATAGGCAAGTGATTCACTAGTTGGGTCATTGGGAGGAACCTGTTCCTGGATTCATGCTTCAAGATGGACATAGATTAGAACTACAATGCAGAACCTGAGATTCTAGTATGTGGGTTATCTAACTATTGGAATCCTGTTGTATCTTGAAGCTCTGAAGAGCATATGGCAGAGCAGCCCAGAAGGTCTCACCTTTTGTTTAGCCCTTTAGATGGCATTTGTTATAGTGGTATGCTTAGCCAGTTCTTCTAATCATAGTCTATAAGAATAATCCACTCTGAAAATTGTTGGCACTAGCACCTAATGCCCAGGTGAGCAGCACCTGCTCTGCTCTCCTCTCCCTCTCCCCTGCTCCAAGGTAGAAGAAGAGCTTGAGCTCTCTACACACACACACACTTCAGTTTCTGCGGTGGCTGAAACTGAGCACTCAAATGGTGGCAAAGAAGCTGCCTTTTCTCATTGCATAGGGGTGGTTTATATACACCAATACATGTACCATACAAGGTACACAACTACCTACTCCTTATACCTAAGGTACAGGCTTAGATCAACCATTCCTACTCCTAGTACCAGCCCACTACCTGCTGGTGTACCTCTACAAGTACATGGTATGGCCTATTGCCAACCAAGCTACAGGACCAAGGACTTGGACAGCGCAAGGCTGACCTCAACCTGCTTCTTGCTTATTTGCAGCAAGAGAGAAAACGTGGGGAAGCAACAGATTATGTCTAACATTCTTCCCCTAATCCTGCTGCTAACCCTTAACCTCAACCATGCCAATCCTCTGCCTCAGCTCCTGAGACGCTAGAGAGACTTGGCATGCCGCGGTGGCGGCCTCGAAGGTCCACAGCGCCACCGTCTTCTGCTTCAGCGACTGCCAGGCGATTGGCACCGCCGAGTATGCCCAAGGTACTCTGCTGCCCATTCATGTCGCCCGCCTTGTCCGCGTCGCCGAACGCCGTGAGCTCTTGCTCACCTTCACCGGACTTCCGTAGCGCCTCGCTGAACGCCATCAGCCTCTTCTCCGCCGTCCAGTGATCCTGCCATGGATACTCCGTGACCCACTGTCCGACCGACAGCTTGACCCGCTCCTCCATCGTCGTCGACATGGACTTATAGTCTGCCATGCCAGCCCGCTCCAGCAGCCTCTGCTGCCCCAGCGTGATGAAGTCCCTCCCCTGCTCCACCTCAATGCCGAGCAGGAGAGAGCGCCGAGATCGCTCGTCTCGATATGAGCTGCCATCTCACGCTTGAATGCCCGCGCCCTCGTGTCGTCGTACACCCCGACAATGTCCGCCGGTTCCTTCCCCCGTCGTTGGGTGGACAAGGCGTGCTTCTCTAGCATGGCCTTCCGCCACTCCACGTCGCGCTTCGTGACTGTGAACGTGGCCAGCTTTTCCGTCTTAGCCCCGTGTGACTCGGCACCACGAGACCCGACCGTGGCCCTTCGCCCCTCGAGGCCGCCAGGCTCGCGTTCGAGACCCTCGGCTTGCGGTCGAGGCCGCTCCGCGCTTGTCGCGAATCACCTCCATTGGTCCCGTGCTCGAGATCTCCCGGCCCGTTGTGGGGATCGTGGCCGCCTGACCCGTGGTCGAGGCCTCCTGCCTTACGGTCGGGGCCGCCCGCGTCGCGGTTGCGGTAGAGGCCGCTCTTGCCTCCGCGGTCGAGGCCTCCCGCGTTGTGATCGAGCCCTGTTGACCCGCCGGCCCCGCGGTCAGGGCTCCTCCAGCGGTCGAGGCCTGCTTGACCCGCGGTTGAGGCTCCGCGGTCGAGCTCGAGGCCTCCCTCCGCCTCGCTCGTCGCCGCCCGTCCTTCGGTCGGCGCCCCTCCCGTGGCCGAGGTTGTTCGGCGCGCTGTCGGGCCCTCCCGACCCGTAGTCGCGGCATCCTTCCGCGTTCGAGATACACTGACCCGCGGTCGAGACCCCCCTGCGGACCTGAGAAGATGCGAGGCCCAGGCCCCTGCTCCGGGCGGACTAGGCGGCACCGGACGCCGCTGCTCCGGCGCCCCTGCTGCCGCCGGGACTTCAGCTTCCCCGGCCGCGGACTCCACTGCGGCTGCTTCCCCGGCCGCCAGTGTTCCCCTTTCCCCTCCGTCATCAAGAACAGAGGAGGGAGCTTCCCCGACTGGAGACGCAACGTGAAGTCCTCCACAGTCTCCCCGGACTTGAACCGGAGGTCGTCGAACTCTCGGCGCAGCTGCTGCGCCTTGGCCTTCTTGGCCCGCTTCGAGCCGACGCGGAACGACGCCAACATCTCCCACGCCTCCTTGGTCGTGTCCTTGCGGCCGATGGCCTCATGGTACTCGCTGGGCGTGGACGCCATGAGCGCCTCCATGACGCCCACCTCCGCATCCTCGCCGGCGTTGCCGGTCTCCACGGCAGCCCACCACTTCCGCGCGCGCAGCTTCCACTTCATGTGGACAGCCCACTCGCCGTAGTTGGTGCGGGTGAGCATCGGCCAGGAGTTGGCTCCACCGAACTCCCGCACCGTGCGCACCTCCACCTGGGGCTGGACGATCAGCGGGGCTTCCCCCACCTTGTCCTTCCCCGAGCCGCCGTCCTTGGCCCCGACGTTCGTATCCATCACCGGCGGTTGAGCTCAGTGATGTGTACGGCTTTGATACCAATTGTTGGCACTAGCACCTAATGCCCAGGTGAGCTGCACATGTTCTCCTTCCCTCCCCTCTTCCCTGCTCCAAGGTAGAAGAAGAGCCTTGAGCTCTCAGCACACACACACTTGTTCTCTGCGTTGGCAGAGAGCAGAACTCTAAATATGGTGGCAAAGAAGCTTCCTTTTCTCATTGCATAGGGGTGGTTTATATACACCAATACATGTACCATACAAGGTACACAACTACCTACTCCTTATACCTAAGGTACAGGCTTAGATCAGCCATTCCTACTCCTAGTACCAGCCCACTACCTGCTGGTGTACCTCTACAAGTACATGGTATGGCCTATTGCCAACCAAGCTACATGACCAAGGACTTGGACAGCACAAGGCTGACCTCAACCTGCTTCTTGCTGCAGCAAGAGAGAAAACGTGGGGAAGCAGCAGATTATGTCTAACAAAAATTGACCTAGACAGCAACTAGATTTACTGTTGCCTTTCATGCTTGTGTGTGTGTCATTCACTCATATCCTTAAATCTGCTTTATCGATTTTGGACGTGCCACATGTGGAGTTGCCATATTTAAGTCCTTCGCTGATTCTGAAGCAGGACAGTGCTAGATTTGTATACAATGTTGCGAAGAGTCCTGGGTCTATCAAGTAGTTTTTTTCTGGTCAGGTCATGTGGTTTTTGTCTTTCCCTGGTGATCTACTTTTCATGATCTTGAGGTCTACTCAATGATAAGAAATCTTTTATGTATGTAAGAGAAAAAGTAGTTTTGCCCCTGAAAACCATTTCAACCTTGACTGACTGTCTCCATCCATTTTCCACTATACACCCTACAAGTTATGATCATTTCATGACTCAGCTGACCATATTTTTCGAAAATGTGCAGATGGGGGTGGAAGTAAGGTGGAGCAGAGTAAGGGGGAGGAAGCCCCGACAGGAGCTGCAAAGGAAGAGAAGCCATGAGGATCCTCAAATGATTGTTTACATGTTCCATGGCTTGAACAACCATGTGAGAAACCTGCATGGTATTTAGTCATATCTTCCCTGACATTTTTTGTTGAAAAGATGGAGAATGGTCAGAAATGGTGCTGACAGGCTGAACCTAGTACTTTCATGAATCATTTGTATCAAAGTTTATTTGTACACCGTACAAGGTCATCAGCTGTTTCTGTGACGTCATGGTGATATTTGTTTTAGCTGTTTTTGATGATGACTGTGCCGTGCTGTTTAGAGAACAATTTTGTTCATATTGCGGAGACTTAGACTTGATGTGGCTGAACATCATTACTCTGTCTGATTCTGAATCATCCGTGAACTACATGGTTTTCCTGATGAGCGAGGGTGATGTGCATTCGGTGGCACCTTCGATCCTATATTTGAATTTTATTAGAACTTCGTATAAATTTCACTTTAATCCTGAATCCAAATTGGGGCCAGACTAGGAGCAGCGAATGGTCTGTGTGATGTGCAACGTCCCATGCCAAGCACTAGTTCTGTTCCTTTATTGGAATGTTTATGTCAAACACCATGTCTGCTGTGTTCAGAAAGAATCAAGAGCTTTTCGATGCGGTTATCCCAGAACAAATGTCCTTCTTGATATGTAGGTTAACATGAATTATGGGGGTTTTACATTTTTCCCCCATTTCAGTTTGTTTCGAAGTCCGAAAACACTAAGGAGAGTCAAAAGGATGTCAAGTTTGAGGATTTTAATTTAAAGATCTATTTTTTTTTTGTAACATGCAAATTTTGTATTGCATGTTAGTGAACCTAATCCAACATCACGTGTATCATTTAATCATGTCCATTGCATAAGTAAATGCAATCATAATTTAAACTCAAATTAATAAATTAAATTCGAAAACACACCTTCTTAAGTAAATTCAAAATTTTGAACAGAAATTATGATCGAAATTAATTTCATAAATAACTAGATGTTAAAAATTGAATTTTAATGATTTCACAGATTTTTAGGACTGTATTGATGCTTCTATAATTCAAACAAAGCTAACCACATATACAACTTTGAAGAATTTTAGTTAAATATCTACTTCATCTTTTGGATTGGTTCTTGTACAAATGGATTCAGCGGTCATCTATTTTTTAATCCATCAACTAGTGTTGGGTACAAAGGTAAGGGGTACCCTAATCCCTGATCCACGACGATCTAGTGCTTAATAATCTAGGCAAAATCCGAAAGCCACCCAACCTATAAGGAAAAGCCCATCAAGAAGAGGCCTACCTCCCCAGCAAGCATGATCAGTCATGGGACGGCCCATGACTGGTGAGACAGTGAGCAGGATCTGCTACGGAAGAGGGGTCGATCGAATCCCCCTCGACCTCAACCCCCCGAGTGACGGAAGAGGGGTCGATCGAATCCCCCTCGACCTCAATCCCCCGAGTGACGAAAGAGGGGTCGATCGAATGCCCCCCCGATCAGGAGGCCCGATTAGCTCACCTACCCCCAGTATGGGATAAAGGGAATCCTATGCTGGTACCTGCTCCCGCCTAACGTCATGGGCATCCAGTACCTCGGTCAAATCCATCAATCCGTCACCCATACCCGGGTTATCCGTCGATCGTGCAACCGCTGTAGCCACGCCTTGGGTACAGAACCCAAAGGCACCCCCTCGAGTTTTGAACAGAGAACAGCCCTCAATCTATTTATAGGGGCGCGTCAGGGTCACGCAGGCCTCGACGCTCCTCGACCCGGGGCTCGACCGTCACCGCCAACCACTCCGGCATGGGACCCGTCCTATCCGCTCCGCATCGGCTGCAGAGCTCGTACCCGTCCACTGGAGGCCGATCGTCCCACACCATGACGTTCGGGAGCGTCCAGTCCGCTATCACCATGCCTTGAAGCACCAGAAGGACAGGAAGGCCATGCCGCTACAGCGATCGACGTCCCACCGCAAGCATGGCGCCATGGACACGCCTTCCATGCCGCTACAGTCTAGGACCTCTGTACTCTCAGGTCTCCCCTTGGTCTATAAAAGGGGACGCTGGGATAGTAGGGAGGGCATCGGATCACAGAACAGGGGCATAACCTCACATAGCAGAGCATCGCATAGCAGCGCAACGGCTCACTACGAACACGTATACATGTCACACCCGTTGCTTGATCAACATCTCAATCAATCAACCGACTCACCTAGGGTAGCCCTGCTAGTCCTAGGCCTTAGCTCACTTCGAGCACCCCCGTGTAAACCAGCTTGTACCCCCCCCCCCCCCCGTACGAGCACTTCGGTGCAAGATAATACAGTACCCCTCCTCTTGCTGGACGTAGGGCCTTCTTTGCCCGAACCGGGATAAGCTCTATGTTCTTCTTGCATCACATCTGGGAGAGGGAGCACGCAATATACAAATTTAATAGTTGGTGATTGACCCCTGGGTCAAAACACCGACAATTGGCGCGCCAGGTAGGGGGGCTTTGCGTGTTGATCAACTCCCAACTTCTCTTCCAGATGGATTCCACCGCCCCACCATTTCCATTCACCACCATCATCTGGTTCGGGTGTCTAGAGTTCATGTCCTTGGGCCACGACACAACATGGTTCTACTCTCCAGTGGTGGCATGGATAGCAGCAGCTCCGGTACGCCGGGGCCAAGGGGGACCAGACGACGGTCCCACCACTCGCGCCTTTCGTCTGCGACCAGGAGGAGGCCTGAACGACGCCGCCGCACTCTTCACCGCACGGATCCCGAGACGCCGGACGCCGCCTCCTCGGCCTCAGCTGGTGACACAGTTCCTCCCTTCGGGAGCCTGTTTGACCCATGCTTGCAGGTCGGGGATGGGTACCTCCCCGAGCCTGACTTTGGCTTTGCCATACCGTCATCTCAGAGGGTCCCCGTGGCTTCTCCGACATACTCGGCCATGCCGCCGTGCAACCTGTTTTCGCACGGGCTCTACAACAACGCCAGACTCTTTTCTACCTTCATAGATTCGCGGATGCAGGCACAATACGGGTCCCTAGGGGACTTGCTATGTGCGATGATTAACCTCATCACCACCCCTCCACCGGATGGGCGCCCGGAGCCACGACGAGCCCCGGTCCTAGGATATTACACCTTGGGCACGATCCGGCGACGGCTGGAGGAGGAGCGCCGGGGATCTTTTCCCAACTTCTACTAGGGCTACCCCGATCCAGACTCCCCCAATGAGGATTACGATCCCATGCGGGAGTGCTTCCACCTCATCAATTCGGTCGACTCCCAGGACGACATCGACGACGCCGCGGCCGCAGATGAAGGAGGAGGGGGCGACGCTACACCGGCGCGAGACGCCGACCCCCTGATTCCAGATAAACCCGATCCACCCCAAGATGCCCAGATCGCGCAAGTCCGAGAGCTGCTCGCCAAACTCGAGGAGGAGCGCCTACGACTCCAGCAGCTCGAGCACACCCTCGAGCAAGATCACGGGCAGCCACAGGGTGCAGGAGCGCGCGGCCGGGCCCGGGAAGTCCATCGACAGATCGTCAAGGAGGGAGCGAACGAACGTCGCTACTACAACCGCGCTAGTCAAAATGTCGTGGCAGCCGCGATGCTGCTTCGTGACATGCCGGCACCATCGATGCCTCAGGCGCAGCGCATCAGAGACGAAATCCAGGGGCTTCTCCAAACCGCGGTCGTACAACAGGCGGAGATCTCGGCCTCGAGGCGCAGAGGAGCTACTTCCGAGCGGCGGGACGTGCCCCCTCGACAAGATCGAGAGGTATCTGTCCACCAAGACAAGGCACCCCAGGGCCAAGCAGAACGACAACCAGTCCGAGAACGCGTTGTCGACAATCGACAACCGTGAGACGCGCGACACGACATCAACGACAACAAATGACGCCGACACGATGACGCTGAGGCTCGAGGTTACAGCGCTCATCGAGCTGAGCGCTACGATAGTGACGAGGATCGACGTCGATCCCCGGAACCACCAGGGCCACGAGTCTTCAGCAAGGCGATCCGGCAAACCGCTTTGCCAAGTCGTTTCCGTCCACCCACCAACCTGGTCAAGTACAACGGTGAGACCAAGCCAGAGCTTTGGCTTGCTGATTTCAGGCTGGCATGTCAGTTAGGAGGGGCCGACAATGACCATGTCATCATTCGGCAACTCCCACTCTTCCTCTCCGACACCGCTCGAGGGTGGCTCGAGGAACTCCCCCCGGACTTGATCCATGGCTGGCCCGACCTGGTCAGGATCTTCGAGGGGAACTTCAAGGGCACCTACGTGCGGCCGGGAAATTCCTAGGATCTCCGCAGCTGCAAGCAGAAGCCAGGGGAGACCCTCCGTGAATTTACCCGACGGTTCTCTAAGCAACGTACCGAGCTGCCCCACATCTCCGACC
Organism: Microstegium vimineum; assembly: GCA_022036555.1. Taxonomy (NCBI): domain Eukaryota; kingdom Viridiplantae; phylum Streptophyta; class Magnoliopsida; order Poales; family Poaceae; genus Microstegium; species Microstegium vimineum. The sequence goes on from CM039121.1 coordinate 5,611,376, forward strand.
TCAACATCATCATGGCGTTCGTCGCCGAGACGACCTGCAAGGAGTTGGTGCGGGAGCTGGACAAAACACCCCCAAGACCGCCAACGAGCTCATGGACATCGTCGCCAACTACGCAGCCGGCGAGGAAGCCGTTGGCGCATTCTTCTGTGGATCCCCGGATAAGGGGAAGGCCAAGGTGGACGAACCTGACGGCTCGAATAGTGGGCCCAGGAGGAACAACAACAACAACAAGAAGAAGAACCAGCCGGGTCGACGCAACGTCGAGCCCGACGATCTTGTTGCTGCGGCTGACCGGAAGAAGTCTCGAGGTCCCCCTCTAGAAGGGGGGCGTCTTCGACAAGATGCTGAAGGAGCCCTGCCCTTATCACAAGGGAGTGGTCAACCACAATCTCGAAGACTATCGCATGCTCAAGAAATACTTCGACTCGCTCGACATCAAGAAAGACGACAAGAGGGAGGACCCACAAGACAGGGGCGATGGCAAGAAGGAAGGCTTCCCCGAGATTTTCGACTGCTTCATGATCTACGGGGGACCCTCGATCCAACTCAGTGCGCATCAGCGCAAGAGGGAGAGTTGAGAGATCTTCTCCGTTCAAGCCCGAGCCCCTCAATATCTCGATTGGACTCACATACCGATCACCTTCGATCGAGACGACCACCCCGAGCACGTCCCCAACGCAGGGGTCTACCCCCTCGTTGTCGACCCCATCATACTCAACACTCGCCTCACCAAGGTACTCATGGATGGAGGCAGCAGCCTCAACATCATCTACGCGGAGACCCTTGACCTCCTGGGCATCCCAAGGACCATGCTCCTGCCCAGTGTGGGAGGGTTCCACGGGATTGTTCCAGGAAAGAAGGCACTCCCAATCGGCCGAGTCAGGCTGCCTGTCTGCTTTGGCACCCCCTTGAACTTCAGGAAGGAGGACCTGACCTTTGACGTGGTCAGATTCCGCGGCATCTACCACGCCATCATCGGTCGACCAGGATACACCAAGTTCATGGCGATCCCGCACTACACCTACCTCAAGCTGAAAATGCCAGGGCCAAAGGGAGTCATCACCGTCGACACCTCCTACGAGCACACCTATGACTGCGATGTCGAGTGCGTGGAAAACACCGAGGCGGTCGAGGAATCGACCATCCTCGCGGCCCTTGACGACTTCTCCAAGGAGATCCCGAACCCTAAACGGCGCACGAGCAACTTCGAGCCTGCGGAGGACACCGAGACCATCTCGCTCGACCCCAGCTGCTCGGATGGGAAGGTGCTGATGATCAGCGCCACCCTCGAGCCCAAATAGGAAGCCGTGCTCGTCGACTTTCTCCGTGCAAATGCTGACATGTTTGCGTGGAGTCCCTCAGATATGCCGGGCATCCCGAGGGAAGTTGCTGAGCACTCCTTGAACATCCAAGCCGGGTCAAAACCGGTGAAACAACGACTACGCCGCTTCGACGAGCAGAAGCACAGAATCATTGGGGAGGAGGTCGACAAGCTTTTGAAGGCCGGATTCATCAAGGAGGTACATCATCCCAAGTGGTTAGCAAATCCTGTACTTGTCAAGAAAAAGAATGGAAAAGATAGAATGTGCGTAGATTACACTAGCTTGAATAAGGCATGTCCTAAGGTTCCTTTCCCATTACCACGTATTGATCAAATAGTTGATTCCACTGTGGGATGTGAAACTCTTTGCTTTCTTGATGCGTACTCTGGCTATCACCAAATAAAGATGAAGGAGTCCGATCAGCTTGCGACTTCCTTCATCACCCCCTTTAGCATGTTCTGCTACCTCACGATGCCATTCGGTTTGCGAAACGCCGGGGCCACATACCAACGATGCATGCTCCATGTCTTTGGAAAGCATATAGGGCCGACCGTCGAGGCCTACGTCGATGACATCGTGGTCAAATCCAAAAAAGTCGAGGACCTGGTCGGGGATGTTGAAATCGCGTTCGGGTGCCTCAGGGCAAATCATATAAAGCTAAATCCTGAGAAGTATGTCTTTGGGGTCCCTCGAGGCATGCTCCTAGGGTATATAGTCTCCCAACGTGGGATTGAGGCTAACCCTGAGAAGGTAATCGCGATCACCAGGATGGGCCCGATCAAGGATGTTAAGGGCATACAAGGGGTCACAAGGTGCCTCACTGCCCTCAGCTGGTTCATCTCGTGGCTCGGGGAGAAAGCACTTCCCCTTTATCTCCTCCTTAAAAAAACAGAGCACTTCACATGGACCGAAGAGGCCGAGGATTCGCTCTCCAAACTCAAAGCCTTGCTTACCTCGCGACCTATCTTGGTGCCTCCAAACAAAGCCGAGCCCCTCTTGCTCTACGTTGCTGTAACTACCCAGGTAGTCAACGCGGCTATAGTAGTCGAGAGGGCAGAGGAGGGACACTCCCTACTGGTTCAGAGGCCCGTCTACTTTATAAGTGAGGTGCTCTCAGAAACCAAAGTGAGATACCCCCACATTCAGAAGCTGTTATACGCCGTCATCCTCACTCGGGGAAAGCTCCGACACTATTTCCTGGGCCACCAGGTAACTGTGGTCTCGTCTTTCCCTCTCGGGGAGATAATCCAAAACCGGGAAGCATCAGGAAGAATCGCCAAGTGGTCGGTCGAGCTCATGGGGAAGGCTCTCTTCTACGCCCCTCGGAAGGCCATCAAGTCACAGGTATTGGCAGATTTCATTGCAGAATGGACCGACGCCCAACTACCCCCGGCACAAGTTTAGGCTGAACTGTGGACCATGTACTTCGACGGATCGTTGATGAAGACGGGAGCGGGCGCTGGATTGCTGTTCATATCTCCCTCAGGAGTCCACATGCGCTACATCATCCGCCTCCACTTCGCCGCCTCCAACAACGTAGCCGAGTATGAGGCCCTCGTTAACGGTCTACGCATCACCATCGAGCTCGGGGTTCGATGCCTCGACGTTCGAGGGGACTCGCAGCTGGTGATTGACCAGGTGATGAAAGCCTCGAGCTGCCACGACCCCAAGATGGAAGCCTACTGCAAGGAGGTCCCCAAGCTCGAGGACAAATTCTACGGCCTCGAGCTCAACCACGTCGCCCGCCGGCACAACGAAGTCGCTGATGAGCTAGCCAAAATTGCGTCCTCTCGAGGCACGGTCCCTCCTGACGTCTTCTCGAGGGACCTTCACAAGCCATCTGTCGACCCAGGCTCGGGGGCTCCCGCCCTCGAACAATGGGTTGATCCCTCCCCCTCGACCGATCCCCCCTCGAACGGGGAAGAGGTCATGGAGATCGACGAAACAACCGCGAACCAAACCCCCACGACGGACTGGCGCACGCCCTACCTCGAGTATCTGATACGAGGCGAGCTCCCAGAGGACCGCACTGAAGCACGACGCATAGCCCAACGCGCCAAAACCTACGTCTTGTACGGGGATGGCCGCGAGCTATATCGACGCAGCCCTACTGGTATACTTCAACGATGCCTCACCCTCGAGGAGAGGAGGGCACTGCTAAAGGACTTACACTCGGGGGCTTCTGGTCACCACGCGGTGCCAAGAACTCTGGTAGGAAACGCCTTTCGACAAGGCTTCTATTGGCCGACAGCCGTCGCCAATGCTACCAAACTTGTTCGATCTTGCAAGGGATGCCAATTCTACGCCAGGCAGACCCACCTCCCAGCCCAAGCTATTCAGATGATACCCATAACTTGGCCATTCGCAGTATGGCAGCTCGACATGGTCGCCCCCCTGAAGAAAGCAAAAGGTGGCTTCACCCACCTCCTCGTGGCCATAGACAAGTTCTCGAAGTGGATCGAGGCTCGACCCATCACCAACATTCAATCTCGACAAGTCGTGCTATTCTTCACAAATATCATCCATCGCTTCGAGGTCCCTAATGTCATCATTACTGACAATGGCACGCAGTTCATCGGCCAAAAGTTCCTGGACTTCTGTGACCACCACAACATCAAGTTGAACTGGTCTGCAGTTGCCAGCCCTCGAACTAATGGCCAGGTCGAGCGTGCCAATTGCATGGTTTTGCAGGGCCTCAAGCCAAGGATCTTCGACCAACTAAACAAACACGACAAGAGATGGGTCGATGAGTTGCCCTCTGTCCTATGGAGTCTCAGAATGACGCCAAGTCGAGCCACAGGGTTCTCCCGATTTTTCTTGGTCTATGGGTCCGAGGCCGTCCTCCCCACTGACCTCGAATACGGATCCCCTCAATTAAAGGCCTACAATGAGCAAGCAACCGCAACAGCCCGAGAGGACTCCCTTGACCAGCTCGAGGTAGCCCAGGACATGGCCCTCTTCAAGTCGGCAAGGTACTAGCAGACGCTGCGGCGCTACCACGACAAACACGTACACAAAAGGGGCCTCGACGTCGGCGACCTCGTACTGTGCTGCCGACAAAGCAACAAGGGGCGTCACAAGCTGACGCTACCTTGGGAAGGACCTTTCATCATGGCAGAGGTAATAAAGACAGGGACTTACAAGCTGAAGAACAGCAAGGGTGAGATCTTCACCAACACATGGAACATTGAACAACTACGTCGCTTTTACCCCTAGGGCCTCGAGGCCTTGTACATTTTCTGCATTATGTACATTTATCGCATCATGAATGAATAAAATGTTCTCGAAATACATCTCACGTTCGTTCATGACTCTGAGGTAGCCTCAACTCTGCTCCTGCAAAGTCAAGCCTCCCTCGGGGGCTGACAGGGGGGGACCCCCTCCCTGAGTCCCTTAAAAACCTGAACGTTTTTTCGAAACTCGACGCTTCTCTTTCCATCTTTGCCCCGAGTACGCTCCGTACCTAAGTAAAAAATGCCTCGAACTCCCTAAGGGTCAAGGGCCATCGAGCCGGGGGCTCTCCTACGCCTCTGGGCTATGGTACCCCTGCTCGCCCCCCCTCGAGGGATATGAGCGCGCGTCGAACACTTAGTCTAAAAAGCAACAACTCAGGCAAAGAGAAATAGAGATGGCTCGAGAAATAAAAACACCCAGATGCATCCCGAATAAAAACACATTAAGGTTTGGAAGCCCCCGGGGGCTCGACATCAAACTATCACAAGAACTAATCTATTACATGGATCTTCTTATCCAGATTTGGCTCACAGGCCTCAATTGCTCCCGTCTTCATTGCCGTCCGTTGAGGGAAGCACCTCAGGCTCGAAGAGTTTCGCCAGCTCACCACCAGGAACCTCTGCGGCGTCGATAAGCTCGTGGCATCTCTCCATGTTTTCTTCATCGTTCAGCTCTGGGTCGACGACGAAGCCACAGGCGACGACGCTGAGGTCGTAGGCGTAGCCCGAGCGGACAACCGCGAGCGCCCGCTTCAAGCCTATATGAAGAGCAGCATGATCCTGCTCCGTCTTATCATGAGTCATGGCGAAGAAGCGGCGCACAAGGGAGTCCCCGCGCACGTCACCCGCAACCGCCAGCTCGGGCTCGACCCCATGCCATCGCAGAAGGTGGAGATGGTGTCCTCAGGGTTGCCTCCGCCCAATAGACGTCCTGAAGGCTAGTCAGATCCCTATGGGCTCGGGCCTTGTCTTCCTCGAGGACTGCCAAAACAAATAGAGGACTCCGTTAAAACCAAAAAAGCAGGGGAAGGGTAGAGACCAAGCAAGCTCGATAACATGTCTAAAAAACTCACCTTGGGCATGCGTATCCAGGGTGACGTAGGCCTGCTCAGCCTCCTGCAGTCGGCGGCGGACGTCGATGAGGGTCGCGGCTTGGTCACTCTTCTCAGCCCAGAGGTCCTCGATGAGCTTGCCAGTGCCATCGAGGGCCCTCGTCTTGGTAGCCACCGCCTCCTCCAGAGTGGCGATCTGGGCTCGAGCCTTCTGCTCCGCGACGTTCAGCGCTTCGCGGTCATGGGAGACGGCGTCGACGTCCGACTGAAGCTTCCGGACTCGCTCCTCGAGAGAGGCGCGGCCGGTGCCCGCCTGCTCCAGGTTGGCCTCGAGCAGCCGGACATGCTCCGCCGCTTGAGCCAGCTCCTCCCTCAGCTTGGTGGCCTCCTCCTCAGCTTTACGCCAGGCCTCCCGGGCGGCGTCCCATTCCTGCCCAGCCTCGGTAGCCTCCTTGAGGGCAGCCCCGGCCATCGACCGAGCGGTGGCCGCCTCGGCCCTCGCCTGGGTGGCTTCGGCTTCCGCCTTCTCCTTCGACGCATGGAGGACGGGGAGCTGGCTCCACTGCTCCCACGACCGCAAGATAAACTGGGACTTGTCATGCGACCTCGCCCTCAGCGCCTACCAAAGATAATAAGGAAAGGTCAAAAAAAGGGACGCCAGGATAACCAAGATAAGTCAGAGGGAGAGGACGAAACTTACCATCATCCCTTTGTACATATCCTCGGATGCGACTCCCACCGCCACGCGCGTCACGTGGTCGAGCCACGCCCGAAACTCCTCCATGTGCTCCCACTCTACGAGCTTGGCTTGATCATCGAGCTTGAAGAAGGTGCACCCTGGGTCTCTAGGGTCGGGCAGCTCGAGCACCTCCTGCCCCCAGAGATCACTGGAGCGGTCAACTCTCCCCTTCACCTCTTCCATGATGGACTGACCCATCTTGATGGTACCCCCGTGGGCCATCACCCGTTCTGCGAGGTTGGGGAAGTAGGTCGCCCCCTCGAGCTGGGCGATCCTAGCCTTGAAGCGGTCTTGTAGGGCCGCCATCGACCCCTCCGGGTCATCGCTTCGAGGTGGAGGCCCCTACCGCGGAAACAGTCCTGGGCGATAGAGGAAATGCATGTTAGCTTCAAGCGTGGTGGGCTCGCCACAATCCGGCAGCACGTCCCCTCCCTCCACCTCAACCAAGCCAGGGGGGCGGAGCACCTCGAGAAGACGGCTGCCCGACCTCGAGGCGAGGCTGAGCAGCCGCCTCGGATATGACTACGTCCGGTGCACCGCTTCCCTCCAACGCCGCAGCGGTCCTCTCCGGCTCGGGCCGGGGGGCCGCCACCGTCTCCATCACCACCACTGTCTCCACCAACGGCGGCACCCCCCACGTGGCGCCTACCGTCGAGGGTGCTCCAAGGGGTAGGGTCGAGACATGACCCTCCCCCCCGGACGACGCCGACTACGGGGGAAGAAGGTTCGGCTGCGCACTCTCCTCATGCCGTGCCTTCTCCTCGCGCTCGAGCCGCTGGCGCACCTGCAGCGTCACGAGGCTCTCGGGCCAACGCGCCAGAGCCGGCTGCTCCGGCGCCTCGTCTCCTCTGGGGGCGGTCAAATCGACCACCTCCACCTCCGTGGAGGCAAGGCGCGTGACCCCCTCCACCACGGCCGCCGCCGACCCCACGCCTTCTGGGGCTGCCGGCGCGCTCTCCTCTGCTGGGGCGGCGGGCGCAGCTTCACCCGCTTGCGCGGTAGGTCCGGACGACACGGTGGATCGACCTGCCTCTTCCGTCGCCCTAGCTCGCTCGGCGATGGACTGAGCTTGCCCCCGCTCCATCGCCTTTCGCGCCCTGGCCGCCCACGCCACCTCTGTGGTAAGGGCCAAGGGAGACGGAGCCGCAGAGCCAGCTCCGACCGCCATCCTAGCCGCGACATCCACCCTCTGCTTCTTGGCCGGGGTGGGGGACGCGTCCTCCAACGAGCGCTTCACCCTGAAGGAGCGACACATACGCGATGGTGAGCACAAGTCTTAACTAGCACAAAGGATACTCAGGATCAACAGGGAAGCAACTTACCCCAGCGGAATCAGTGGGGCTTGACTAGCGGGCCTTGAGCCGCTCGGGGGCTTCTACGAGGCACCTCGGGAGCCGCTTCTCCTCCAGTGCTGGCCACGGTGGGGGCTGGTGGTGCTCCCGGCGTCGTGGTCGTGGCAGGGGTCGACGGCGTCCTCGTCGTCGCAGTCCTGGGCTCCTCCAGGGCCGACGGGCCCGAAGCCTATGCACTCGGCCGAGTACCCACCGACGGCGACGAACGGCTACGCGTGCACTCGACGGGGACTGCGACGAACGACTACGCGTTCGCCATGCCACTTCATCTTGAGGAGCCGCGGGGCGCTCACCCCGCGACTCGATTCCGGCAGTCGAGGCTGACCTCGATGCCGACCCCCTTCTCCTCCGCTACTGGCGGTCGCCCTTTGCCGCTCGGGCGCCGCTCTTTCTTCCTCGAGCCCTTGCCGTGGCTCGACCTCCTCCTCCTCCTCATGCTCCTCTCCCTGCATAAGGACAGTACCCATCAGGTCAAAAGCGATAGGCCTAACCGATACCACTACGCCATACCATTGTTCTTAATAACCTCTTCACTACTCGACCCCTCATCCTCATCCTCCTCTGAGGGGGACTCCTCCTCGGGGAGGCCAGCTTGCCTCTGCCGTGACCGGCATTGGTCACGCGCCTCTCTCTCTCGGGCCTTTTTGCCCCTCTCCTTCTTGGCCTTATCTTTGTCTCTTTTGTCTTGCTCGGCCTGAAGGCGTCTCACCTGGGAGTCGTTCCGCTCCTCCTTCACTGGTGGTAGCGTCTTTCGGAAGATGACGTTCCCCTGAGGAACACAAGGCGGTTAGGAGGCAGGCAAAGGAGACAAACAAGACGGATAAGAGGACATTGATAGAGAAAGAGGTGTCATACCAGCTGGACGTGGCCCTTGTCCGGCACCATGGGGATGCTGGTGACATGCTCCTCCTCGAACATGCCGGCGAAGGAGGCACGCACTCGACGGACCACCCTCTCGAGGGGCAGCTCGTACCCCACGAGACGACACCCCGTGAGATCCACCCCTGGGCGCATCTCGTCGAGGCGTAGCGGGCGAGCCATCAGCGGCACGACTCGCCGCTGGTGGAAGGCCGACGCGACGATCGCCGCCGTAAGCCCCTCCCGCTTCAAACGGGAGTTCGCGCTAAGCAGGTGCCCGAGGCGTTTCTGCTCCTTCTACGGAACGCCGTGCTTCCAGTTGAAGGGTTTCAACTCGATTGTCCTCCCGGTGTAAGGGGGAAGCAAGGCGTCGTCGTTCCTCAGGTAGAACCATCCGGAGTGCCACCCCGAGTGGCTCGACTTGATCTTCACCGAGATCTAGTCCTCCGGCCTCTTGAGGTTGATGCTGCAGCACCCCGCCTGGACCATCCTCCGACGGCCGGTCCTGGGCGGAGCATGGAACAGGACCGCCTCGAATAGGTTGAGCCACAACTCCCAGTGGGGCTCCATCTCCAGGTACCCCTCACACACGGCGGTGAAGACCGCTGCGTGGGAGACGCCGTTGGGGGAGAGGTGTTGGAGCTCCACGCCGTAATGGTGGAGGATCCCCCGCAAGAGACAGCTGGGGGGAGATCCCAGCCCCGCCCGGTGGAAGGCCTCAAAGCTGACCACGTAGCCCTCCGGTGGGTTGGGCTGGCGATCCGACTCCCTCGGAACCATCTACTCCGGTCGGTCCACTGAAGTGACGGGCCGGAGAAGGCCGCTCTCCACCAGATCTCCCACCCGCTCCACGGTCGCCATCGAAGGGAGCCAAGCGTCGGGGCCGCGCAGGGTGTAGCTGGCCATGGCAGCGGGAAAGCGGATGCGCTCGGATGCAGGGGTTGAAAGTGCGTTCCCAATCTTTGCTCTCCTTACTCACGCGCACAGAGATCAGGCTCAGAGGGCGGCAAAGGCGGTGGCGAGAGGAAGAAGGCTAGGAAGGCAATGGCAAGCGTAAGGAAGCCAAGCCCCTACCCCCGTATTTATAACCGAAAGCGCAACGGGCGGATCCATAAAAAAAGGCAGGTACATCCCTGCATTAAATGCACCCACCTAACACCCATCACGTCATCGGACTCCTCGCTGCACCCTACGCCTGCTACGGTTGCAGTCAAACGGACACCTCCTAAAAAGGCACGCTTACGGCGGATGACGGGCAATGATGGGCGTTGTCTTCGGAGGTAAGCAACGGACGTCAACTCGTCCATCGAACTCTCGAGGGAGCGAAGGCTGGCCCTCGAAAGGGTTTTGACAGCCGCCCTCGAGCAGTTCCTTCCTAGGGAAGTAAAACGGACTCCGGTCCACCCCCAAATCTCGAGGGGGCCAAGGCTGGCCCTCGAACCGGGTTCGACAGCCGCCCTCGAGTACCCGAGTCAGGGATGACCCAGGGGGAGCCAGTACGAAGCCCAGCTCGAGAACGAACTCATGAGTCCCCCCGGGACATATCCAAGGCATAACCGGGGAATACCCAAGGATCCCTACGATGGGAGGCATCGAGCCACCAACTCTCATCAAATAGAGTTGGCACCTAGGTAATCCACACGGTTTTGCTTAATGAGGACGCCTCAGGGCTTCTGTTGACCCCTGTCGAAGGGGGCACGAGTTCTCGCTTGGATCTCCCCTTTACCAGCTCACAGAGGACTTCGACGCTCGTCTGAACGAGGATAGCAGGATGCTCTTCACCCCACAATCCGAACGCAAGGATCCGTGAGAAGGACGCTAAGAGGTAGCAACGCCCCAGCCGCACAAGGCTCAGGGGCTCGACTACGCACGACACCCCTCGACGAAAGAGGGTCGAAAACACCCAGGAGCTTGATAGCTAGAGCTGACCCCTCGATAGGGCGCTACGACTCCAGTTAATACCAATCCCCCTCGATAGGATGCAAATCAAAGCCCCCAGAGGAATTATTAATCACTCCTCTGGGGCCTCAGGGGCTACCCCGCGGGGGACGCTCGCGCGCCCCCACGGTGAGATAACATAACAAAACCCTGCGTCTCGAGATTAGGTACTCCAACTCCACTTCATGTTAACAAACCCCACAGACCATCAGCAAGAGCCTCTATACGGATTCACCTTATCCGAATAGAGGCTTGGGGGCTACTGTCGGGTACAAAGGTAAGGGGTACCCTAATCCCTGATCCACAATGATCTAGTGCTTAATAATCCAGGCAAAATCCGAAAGCCACCCAACCTATAAGGAAAAGCCCATCAAGCAAAGGCCTACCTCCCCAGCAAGCATGATCAGTCATGGGCCGGCCCATGACTGGTGAGACAGTGAGCAGGATCTGCTACGGAAGATGGGTCGATCGAATCCCCCTCGACCTCAACCCCCCGAGTGACGGAAGAGGGGTCGATCGAATCCCCCTCGACCTCAACCCCCCGAGTGACGAAAGAGGGGTCGATCGAATCCCCCTCGACCTCAACCCCCCATGTGACGGAAGAGGGGTCAATCGAATCTCCCTCGACCTCAATCCCCCGAGTGACGTAAGAGGGTCGATCGAATGCCCCCCGATCAGGAGGCCCGATCAGCTCACCTACCCCAGTATGGGATAAAGGGAATCCTATGCTGGTACCTGCTCCCGCCTAACATCATGGGCATCCAGTACCTCGGTCAAATCCATCAATCCATCACCCATACCCAGGTTATCCGTCGATCGTGCAACCGCTGTAGCCACGCCTTGGGTACAGAACCCAAAGGCACCCCCTCGAGATTTGAACAGAACAACCCTCGACCGTGTTTACAGGGGCACGTCAGGGTCACGCAGGCCTCGACGCTCCTCGACCCGGGGGCTCGACCATGACCTCCAACCACTCTAGCATGGGACCCATCCTATCCGCTTTGCATTGGCTGTAGAGCTCGTACCCGTCCACTGGAGGCCGATCGTCCCACACCGTGACGTTCGGGAGCGTCCAATCCGCTATCACCATGCCCTGAAGCATCGGAAGGACAGGAAGGCCATGCCGCTATAGCGATCGACGTCCCACCGCAAGCATGGCGCCATGGAAACACCTCCCATGCCGCTACAGTCTAGGACCTCTGTAGTCTCAGGTCTCCCCTTGGTCTATAAAAGGGGACGCTGGGATAGTAGGGAGGGCATCGGATCACAGAACAGGGGCATAACCTCACATAGCAGAGCATCGCATAGCAGCGCAACGGCTCACTTTGAACACGTATACACGCCATACCCGTTGCTTGATAAACATCTCAAGCAATCAACCGACTCACCTAGGGTAGCCCTGCTAGTCCTAGGCCTCAGCTCACTTCGAGCACCCCCGTGTAAACCAGCTTGTACTCCCCCCCGTACGAGCACTTCGGTGCAAGATAATACAGTACGCCCTCCTCTTGCTGGACGTAGGGCCTTCTTTGCCCGAACCAGGATAAGCTTTGTGTTCTTCTTGCATCACATCTGGGAGAGGGAGCACGCAATATACAAATTTACTATTTGGTGATTGACCCCCTGGGTCAAAACACCGACAACTAGTATAGTACCTATGCGTTGCTACAAGATAACTTAACTTTTGTACTAGAGCCAGATGGATTACACAATAAGATAATAATATTATAAAATTAAATAACGTCATTAAATTAAATAATGTCATTAAAGTCATGGATAGTGCATCTAGCGGGGCCAAAAGTACCCGGATGCTAAAGGCCCTCCTCAATTAGGAACCAACCGAGAATCGGCCCAGTCGACCACAGAAAGACGAGGCCCAATAAAACCCAACGCAAGAGGAACGGTCTCCGATACACCTGACCCCTGAGGGTCATAAGGGGGGCCTCGCGCCCACGATCTCCGACTCGCCCAACCCCGAGGGTCGGGAGAGCCTTGCACCCACGATCTCCGATTTGCCCGACCCCCCGAGGGTCAAGAGGACCTCACACCCACGATATCCGATTCGCCCAACCCGCCGAGGGCCGGGAGAGCCCCACGCCCACGATCTCCAATTCGCTTGACCCCTCGAGGGTAGGGGGAACCTAGTGCCCTCAATCTCCGACTCGCCTGACCCCTGGAGGGTCGGTGAAGCATCTAGGCCCCATTGGTTTAGGCGATTAACGACAATGCTAGATCACTATGATTAACGTGTGTTTTGCAGAGGCAAAAGTTATTAAGTTAGATCATAAGTGATGATGAATGAATGGGCTTAATGGTATTCATGCCCCCAAGATGGAATTCGTTTTTGGTTTCAAAGGATGGAGCTACAAGGTGAAGACTAGGCTAGTTCTTAGTGCCACAAGGTGTGAGAAGGGCACTAAGTATAGACTAGGACTTTGTTTTTCCTTTGACCGTACTATTAAGGGGGGTATGAGGTTAGTAGCTTGACCTAGGAGAGTTTGGGAATGTTGGTCTATGCACATTTGTCACAACATGTCCTAGAGACCCTACAAATAGCCCTTGAGATGGTAGGAGCAAAACCCCTTCAACAGACTTGGTGAAAAGAGGTGAAGAAGGGTGTGAAAGAGGCTCCAGACCAGTTGTCCTAGGAGGCGTCGGACCATTGGAAGAGGTCCGACGCACTAGTCCGACGGTGTGTCCGACGGCTAGCCCGACACAACTCAGAGAAGTCCCAAATCTATGGAGTGTGTTCCAGGGCTCCAGACCAAGGCGTCGGACGAGTCCGATGCCCAGCTTTGGACCAATGCAAGTGGTCCGGAGGTCCCTGGTTCAGTGGATCTTTAAGGCTTTTTGTGAGCACCGGAGCAAAGAGAATGGTCCAACGGTCTAGTCTCCGGACTAGTCCGGTGGTTCGCAGAAAAGAGAAAAGGCAGAAAACGGCTAGTTGGAGAGGTGTGGGGCTATATATAGCTACTCATTTCATCCCAATTAGCCCTCTTGACCATTATTTCAGCTGAAGGAACCTTGAGAGAGTTCTTGGAGAGCCAAGGGCCTAGTGAGGAAGAGATTTGAGAGATCCAAAGCTTGTTCTTCCTCCCTAGGGTGATTAGGAGTGACAAGTGTGCATCCATCCACCTTCCGAGCCTTGAGTGGGTCAAGTGAAGGTCTTGTGCTTGTTACTCTTGGTGTTTAACAGCACCTAGACGGTTTGGTGGTGATCGGAGGAAGGTGATCGCCGGAAGATTGTTGGCGGCCCTTCTCTAAGCTCTTGTGATCGGTTGTGGGCGGTTCACCGAGCCGGAGTGGCAAAGAAGCAGCCCGTAGAGAGCACTCATCCTTTGCGCAGGATTGAGGGGGAGAAATACCTTGCGTGGTGCTCCGACGAGGACTAGGGGGAGTGTCGACTCCTCGATACCTGGGAAAACATCGCCGTGTCAAGAATTTCTATCCTGAGCTCTTTACATTTCGGCATTTACATTCCATTGTGTTCTTTCCTTTCCACTAGAATTGTGTAGGTTGTTTTCAATTCCATGGGTTGCTACCGCTTTCTAGTTAGGACACACGTACGGTAGGCACTAGGGGTGATTGTCATTTGATAGGTTTTCATACTTGCTTTAGAAATTTAAAACAAGCCCAATTCACTCCCCCCTCTTGGGCATCTTGATCCTTTCAATTGGTATCAGAGCCTTATTGCTCTAAATTAGGCTTCACCGCCAAGAGCAAGATATCCCATGGGGATGGACCACCACCCATGTTTGATGGGGATGATTTTCCTTATTGGAAAGTGCGGATGGAGGCCTACCTTGAGGCTGTGGATATCGGTGTGCACAAAGCCGCCACCATTGGTGGAACCGTGTTCGCCGAGGATCCCTTCTTGAGAAGAACAATGCCAAGGCAAAGACCATTCGTGCGCTACATGAAGGGACCAAATATGAGCATGAGGAATTGCAAAACCGCATACGATGTTTGGACAAACATTTGTGCGCTACATGAAGGGACCAAATGTGAGCATGAGGAGCGCTACCATTTGGTCATGGTTAAGTTTAATTTTTTTACCATGCTTGCTAATGAAAATTCTAATGAGATGTACTCACGTCTTAACATTCTTGTAGAGGAATTGAATGGACTTGGGCTCACCCAAATGTCTTCGCCATATGTGGTGAGGAAGATACTATGTGTGCTCCCCACTCATGAGATGTACATGAAGATCGGTGATGGTGGGTCATCTTCTTCCACCAAGAAGAAAGAGAAGGAGAAGGACTTGGCCCTCAAAGCTTCCACCAAGGAGAAGTGCAAGATCCAATTGGTGGTTGAGGACTCAAGTGAAGATGATGAAGACAACATCGCTCTCATGGTGAAGAAGACCACCAAGATGTTGAAGAGGCTAAACAAGAATGGAGTCAAGTTTGTGTGACATAACCTCTTAAGAACAAGGCCCACTTGCCAGGATTAATGTCCATCCGACTTAATCCCAAACAAATGATCCAAGTCTTAATTAGTCCGTCAGGTGTCACCGTTTTGCAACGGGTCATCCACCTCTTTCCGAGCAGGATCCTCATTATAATCATTGCAGAAGTAATACAATAATTTAATTTACATCAAAGTAGCAGAATACATAAGGGTCATATTACAAAATATTAGTTTAGAATTATAACATAAGTGTCATTACTACATCAAGCGAAGTGGTAAAGATTATATCACAACAAACCGAGTACCCTGCCCAAGGGTCACACAACCTCTATTCTTCATCATCAACATTAGCTACGGTCATACAACACGAAGTTGTACACACCGCATTTGGAACTTCATCTGCAACAAGGGTTAACAAACCCTGAGTACGGGAGTACTCAACAAAACTCATCCGACAAATAAAATATTTGGTGGACAAAAGATATGCAAGTCATAGGATTCAAGGTGGGGTTTTGCAAGAATCAAGTATTTTGCATAATTGAGCATTTATAAAAAGAATTGAAATTGATTTAGTTCTCATAAAAAGTTACTCAAGTATCGATCTAAATTTATGATCGATAACGAGGTAACAAACCATCCATAGAAGGAACCATCAAGTATCCGGTTTAAGTTTCATTAACTACGATGAAGAAAATAAGGTTATGTTTCCATATCCGAGGAACACGACTGTTGACACCGTTTTTTAGCACGTATCAAATGAGCTAAGGCTTGACTGGTCAACAGCTGTTTTCTATCGGCATCGGGAAATCGTGAGTTTATATTGCCGATGAGAGTGCCGTGGGAAGACAAGTGCGCTGCCGATGGAGGCTGGATGAAATCAGTGAAGTCTTACTGATGTTGATATTGCCGATTGCCGATGAGGAGACATTGCCGATTGCCGATGAAGGGTCAGTGCCGGTTGCCGATGAAGAACGGTTGCCGATTGCCGATAGGGACTGATTGGTGAAGATAGTTACCAGTATAAGGTCGCCGATCGGGAAGTGTTGCCGATGCCGATGGGCATGGGGTGTTGATGAGTACATCATAACTTAGCATTTGATGTCAGCAGAAGGCTACCGGTGGTCAGAGAAGGAAGGTGCGGATTGAAGGGATCTGCCAATGGAAAGTTTTCATCGAAGAAAAGTACAAGGAAGCTGGCGTTTTGTACCAGTATTATTATTATAGTAGTTTGAGTCCGACTCTTGCATGAGTCGTTTATTTTCCTTTAAAATAGGTATATTTGTTTAGGAAAATAAATATTGTTATTTTAGATCCGACTCCTGCGCGAGTCAGTTTCCTTAAAATTAGGAGTTTGTTTTAGGAAGGGTACGTGTCGTGTCTTTGTACAACTCTCCATGCAGGAGTATAAATACGTGCCCGAGGGCTACGGAAAAAATATCAATCCAATCAAACAAACCAATTTTATTCTTATTCTACTTTTTATCGTAATTTACCCTTTTTGCATTAGTTATAGCTTTTAACGAGTTCTTCAAGCTTCGACGGGCTGCATCACCTTGATCTCCGTCAAATCCTTGCAAGTTCCGCGTGGGAGTACCTCTGAGCCTTGGCATCCGGGCGCATCGCTGTTTGCCTCGTTTAGCTCTGCTGTAGTTACCCTGATCAAGCCTCAATCCCAGCATCCGGGCGCATCGCTGTTGTCTGGATTGGATCTTGTTCTAGTTATCGTCCTTGTCGATTAACTGGTCAAATCGACTGGCACGCCTCCGGAATACCGAGCTTTGGGTAATAGCCCGAGGTGTTCACAGATCCTGACGCTTTTTGTGTCAACACCTCTTTTGGCACGCCTCCGGAATACCGAGCTTTGGGTAATAACCCGAGGTGTTCGCAGATCCTGATGCTTTTTGTGTCAACACCTCTTTTGGCACGTCCAGTGGGACCCGATTATATAAATTATATATTTATCATGACTAATCCAAGGAGTGTCATTGAAGTCTCCGCGGCAGATCTGACAGATCGTCAGAAGCAAGCTATGGAGCAGGCAATGGAGGAGTACAAGCGCTTATATCTTAGATCCTTCAGCCCAAACGGAATCGGCAAAGCAGTACAGAAGCAAGATCCGCCGTCGCCACGGCAGACTACTTTCTACGCCGATCCTGGTAAAGTACAAGACACAGTTAATTATGCATTTAATGAGGTATTAATTAGTCAATCCAACGTGCTGTCCGATACCGTGTGCAATGCTGTCAAGCAAGCTTTCAAGGGACATACACCATATTATGTTGGTCCAGAGTATTGTCAGCTCGGATCGGCATCTGCTACGACTCCATCGGCGGTTCCAAGGGTGTTTACACCAATTATGAGCCGATCTGCCGATGAGATCGCGCCACCAAGATTAAGCCCGACAAGCACTACTCAGGTGAACACAAATCTGGTGGCTTCAGCGATGTCTGGACCTGTGATCCGGAATCAGCCAACTTCAGCCAACTGCTGGGAATACGGTATGTCTCCAAGTCTATCTGCTGATTCCAGATTGGTCCAAGGTAACCATGCAGGGTGGAAGGGTCCCATGGTATCGACAACATTTGTACAACCGATGGTTCCAGTGATGCATTATGCTACATCTTCTCTAACGGTGCAGTTGCCAATAGGGAATCTGCAAACGGCAATACCCAGAGGGCCGTACGCCCAGCCATCGGCAAGTCACTTGCCGATACAACAAGGCCCAGCAGTTGCAAATCAACCCATGGCGGCAATGGTTCTTCAAAATGGAACACCTGCTAATCAAGGTAGCTATGCTGTTAATTATCCGGCGCTACAAGGACGACAGGCATCAGCCGGCTATCAGCCATCAGCAACTTCTTGGCCGATGCAACAAGGTGCGACGATTGTCAATCAATCTGTATCGGCAATAACTGCTCAAGTTATGGTGCCTGTGAGTCCAAGCAATCATCCCAAGGTACAACAAGAACAAGCATCAGCCGGTTATCAGCTATCGGCAAATGCTTGGCCGATGCAACAAGACATGTCAATAGTCACTCAGCCTATATCGACAAATTCTTGGCCGATGCAACAAGGCATATCGAGTGTCAGTCAGCCTGCATCGGCCGTGGCTGCTCAACCTACGGTGGCTACAAATCAAAGCTATCATCCCAGGATACAAGAGTTGCAAGAGTCAGCTGGCTCTCAGCCATCGGCAAATTCTTGGCCGATGCGAGAAGGCATGCCGGGTGCTAATCAGCCTGTATCGGCAATGGCTGCTCAGCCTGTGGTACCCGAAAGTCAAGGCCATCATCTGAGTGTACAAGGACTGCAAGAATCAGCTAGTTGTCAGCCATCGGTAAGTCACGTGCTGATGACACCTAATGCAGGTTGGATCAGTCAATTACCGATTCAGCAGCAATATGTGCAGCCTGAGTACCAAGTGGCAGGGGCTCCGCGGCGTCATCCAACGAGTCTTCAGAATGAAGTATCGGTACATCAACCGATAAGTACTACACTGCAATACTCGCAAGAACAAGTGTACAATGAGACATCGGTACAGCAACCGATGAATGTAATAAATATAATGCCACAACACAAGCTAGCAACTGTGCAAAATCACTCATCGGCAACACAGCTGATGCATGGTGTTATCATGACTAGTGTTGTGCACGCACCAATCATCTCGAGTACTTCGACATCAAGACTTGGAGAAATACATCAACCTACTCAGCCAGTAGGCGTCCAGAATTGCTCATCGGTTAGTCAGCCGATACATAATGTTCAACAGATTGGTGCTGCTGACGTGTCGACCGTTCCGAACTGTTCACCACAAAGTTATGAGAAGGTGTATCAACCTGCTCCACTGGTCAACGAATTTGCGCATCGGCAAGACCAAGACACGGAGATGCTGTTGGCCGGGGAAATAGAAGCTTCAGATTCGGACGAAGGGCCGAGTATCGGTGTTGCTGAACTGGAAACATTCACCTTTGACATCACAGAGGCCGATCAAGGTGTTAAAACATTCGAGCCTAAAGAGACTTGGAGTACAAAGGTGCTCTTCGTTAGCCAGGGGGACTCCGAGTCAGATGAGGAGGTGAACGTCGGCACTGTTGAGTGGATGAAAGATGAGGAGCCGGTACCTTGTGTGCTCGGCCAGAAGAGGACTGGAAAGTTCACCTTCGATATCACGAAGGCCGATGGGGTATTTGACTTATTACTCTAGAAAGGGCGAATTAAGCTGGCCCTTAATCAAGTAATTCTATCGGCCGAAGAACTGAAGAAGACCAGGTACTGCAAGTGGCACGATGCAACTTCTCATAGTACCAATGACTGCGAAGTGTTCAGACAGCGGTTGCAATCAGAAATTGATTCTGGATGGATCAAATTTGAAAATTCTAAAGTCCAGAAACCGATGGAACTTGATCAGTGCCCGTTTCCAAATAATATGGTGGAAACCAGTGGAAAGATTAAGGTGCTGACATCGGAAGCTGCTAGAAAAAGCGCATCGCTAGATCCTGATCATCGAGTGGCTAAACGTGATGTAGAAAAGTTTGCCGATGACAGGAGAGGCAAGAGAATTGTCGATAAAGGCAGCAATACCAATAGGGCTCCTGCCGTCGTGATCACTCACAAACAGCCGAGGACAGAGTATCGGCAATCGCAAAAGGAGCAACATCGGCAGGAAGAGAGGGAACAGGAACGGCTTCGGCAAAAGAACCACTGGAGGTGTCCCTTCTTCGTTCACTGTTGGGAAGAAGGCATTAAGCTACCCACTGCCGATAACTATCCTGAATGCTACGGGTACTACACTGCCAATCGGTTAAGTAAGGAACCTTGTTTTGATGATCGAGCATCCAGGTACGCCAAACTGCTCAGAGAGAAAAGGTCGGCGCATGACCGACTAGGGGCAAGCTTAGTGCCCACGACAGGCTTGGCAGGCGTGTTGAGCAAAGGGAGCCTGAGGGGATGGCCGATACGATAGTACCCGATGAAGACGCGCTCTCCAGAAATTCAAACATTGGGAGAGAAGCCGATATGAGCAATGACAGGCAGCGTCAGCCTGTCTGGAAAACCAAACTCCCTCAGTGGTGCCCTAAGGGTCTGACCAAGACCCAGAAGAGAAGAATTCAGCGTGAGCGCCATAATGATTTACATATTACTGAGATTCCTTTAAGGGAAAAGCAGTGGAGGCCGAGGCACAAGGGAGACCCATCGGTGAACGGCAATATATTGCCGATGGTCTGACCGGAGTCAATCTTGGACCTGTTGGCTTGGGGGCCGCGTTCGGCAAACTGGCGATTTCAATTATTATACTTGGGGGCACCTGCCAATGGTTTGTGTATGAGACACCGTACTGCCGATGAATTCGTTAACTGCCAGAGGAAGATGGTTGTAAGAATGATTCTGCCGCGCTTGCGTACGACGACTAAGTGTGTGGTGCACGCGTTCTGAGAGTTACTCCTTGTACTCTTTGGTGGGTCTATCGGCATTGTCCTAATTTTGGTCCGATGGAAGTCTGAAGCCTCGTTGCCGATTATTGTTACAATCGGGCTAAATACCAGGGTCTGTTAAAAAGTTGGGATTACTCAGAGGATTTTAGCCGATTCGATAAGTCATGGTGTCAGTAATGGTTGCCGATAACTAGGTGAAAGGGTTTGCCGGTGGTACTCTGGTATGGAAGTTGATGTTACCGATCGGGACTGAGTTCTAAGCTCAGAAGAGGTTTTTCTAATCGAGAGGTCTTTATCGGATAATACGGTCTGCTCCTAGCAATGCTTACATTCTAGAAACTCTCGAAGGAGTCGACGTATAGCGTGCTCGTTTGGATGCCGATGAAAGGAAAAGTTATAATACATCGGTAAAAGCACATTGACATTGTCTTAAAGCAAAATCAAGTATCAATATTACATTTGCCGATGTGATGGAATTTAATAAGTTACAACAGGGAGTGGATGACTGATATCGCACGCAGGCGAATTTGTTTTATCTCCTCTATCTCCCTAGCGTCCTCATCGGCGGAGCCTTCAACCGACTTGATCTTCTTCTTTAAAGCGATGGCTTGTCGGGCATTACTGTCCCTCTCTTGTTGCAGAGCCGTGATGGTGTCGGGAAGTTGGGCTCTCTTCTGGCTGACGACGTCCAACGCTTCTTCAACTTTTCTTAGTTCGGCCTGCAGCTCTTCCTTTCTTGCCGATAGTTGAGTAAATGTCTGTTCGAGGTCAGTGCCGGAAGCTTCTACTTGGCCGATGTTCTTGTGCTTTTCATCGGCAATTTGCTTAAACTTAAGCATTTCTTCCATGAGTTTGGATTGGGCATTCCTGTTGGCAATGCGGCTTGAGGCCCGTTGGTATTGCAATCGGCGACTTTCAAGGAAGGCTGCTTGGATGAGAATCTCTTCTGCATCGGCAGGTAGCTGGCCTTGGATATCTTTGAAAATTGCCCTTGCTGCAGTCGAATCCTGGACATGCTGGGATGTATCTATCTGTAGCTGAGAGAGTAATGCCTCGAGCTTGGATTTCACTTCTGCCGATAGTGCTGGAGCAGAACTTTGCTCGTCTTGGTCCTTATCGGAAATATTGATGGCGAAAGAGAACAGGTTGTCTGCTCCAGCGGGGACTCGGTGTTCATCTTCATCCTGGAGATTAAGACCAAAGGAAAAGAGGCTGTCTGGGGAGTCTTGGGCCTGAAAGTGAAGAAGTTAAAATATACCGATCATGAAGCTATGCTATGAATTTTTAGGTGACCAACTTACCATCTTGAAGCGGATTTCTTGCCCGAGACTTGGCATGTTGGAGGGTCCAGCCTCATCTTGGAAATCGGCAGTGGTTGCCGATGAATGAGCTGTTGCTGAAGCTGTTGGTGCTGGTGGTGTTGTTGTCGGCATTGCTTCCGATGTAGTGGCTGGCTCCCTTGGTGACGACACCACTCTTTCATCGGGAATCTCGGCTGATGAAGGCGCCGATGCCGATGTCGCCGCAGCTGCTGCAGCAAGTGGAGTTGTCCCTTGGTTAGGGTTTTCATCTGATGGAGGCACTGGTGCCGGTACCGATGTCGTTGGTTCCTATGGTAGCAATGCCATACTCTCATCGGGGATTTCGGCTGGTGCCGATGACGATGCCGCCTCCGCTGCTGCAGCAGGTGGAGTTGTCTCGGGCGTCATCCATAGGATTATCAGGAATTGGAGCCGTCGACGGTCCTGCTGATGGTGCAGTGGTAGCTAGTGGCACAGTTGAAGCCGATGGCGAAGATGGGCTAGCCAGCCTCAAGCGCCTTTTCTTCCTCGGCGCAGCAGTAGGAGATCCAGCTCGCTTCGACGAAGACTGGGGGGCATCGGCAGCCGAACTTGAGGGTGTTTGTCTGCTTGGAGCAGCTGCCGATGACCTCATAGCCTGAAAATATTCAATGCAAGTTGTACAAAATAGAATATTGCCGATGAGGCATTATGTAATCAGCATGAGTAAAGATGAATTTACTGCAAACACCCGCGTCAGGGCAGCAGCAGCGGTCGATGTAGCCTTGGCTTTTGCAGATGTCGGTGTAGGTACCTGCTGAGGGGTGAAGGCAGCTAACGTGGGGGCCTTGTTACCAATGAGCGATACAGGACTCATCATTCGAAGCTTGAAGGGCTTGCCAGTCCTGCTCATCGGAGGGATTGGATCATCAACCTATTGAGTATGAAGGCATTAGATGCCGATGACAGGAGCAAAGTAATAAGGAATGTATCGGAATAAAAACTTACTGCGTCGTCGGGGATAATGTGATCGGCGTCAATCATGTGCCGATAGTAGTGCGACGATTTCGCAAACAGTTGACACCTCCATTCTTGCCACCAGGACTTGTACTCATTTGTAATGAAGGAGGTTGGTGACCAGGAGGACAGGTCAAGGTCTGATACATCGGCATCGGTCCCCGGCAGTACTATAATAGCCTCTCCAAAGTTGAGTGGAGGGAGAGTTGCCGATTCGTCATCCCTACACTGATGATCTTCCGATATGTCCCTCGGGAATCGTTGAGCGAACAAGTCAAACTGGAGCGCTTTCTGCATCTGTGCGTTCAGCCACATGTTGATAAACCACCAGGGACCTCCAAGGTTGCCGATGTGCTCACCTAGCAGTAACTTCTGGGATACTTGATGTAAAAGACGGTATACTGATCCGAGAAGGTATCTGCCTAAGGGAAGCCTTGTCCCATTGGCAAGGAGTTCAGCTACCGGAAGATGCATGGTAGTGGGTCCGACTGCCCTGCCGCAGAAGATGAACTTTTCTAGCCACATATTCAGGAAAGTGGCGTGCTCCCTCTGGTTTACCGATCCTGTTTTCTGGTACTCATGAATGTAGCCTGTCCAGCCGCCGATGTTTCAAGTGTTCACTTTGTACTCGGCTTTCCTATTGAACAAGGTGAATGTATCGGCAGAAGACACGTCCAGACCGGTCAACATATGGACATCGGCAAGCGTTGGGGTGGCTGGTCCATGTCGGAACAGAAAGGCGTTTATGGTGTCCAACGAGAAGTAGGAGGCAGCTATCAGCATGTTTTCATTTCTCTCTATATCGGCAATGGAGAGCCGGATGCATTGGTCCAAATTGCGTTCTTGCCAATAAACTTGCTGCGCCCTAGCAACCCTGAGGTACCAGTTTTTCCACCCCTTAGTGGGCTTGGTCCATGATCGGAAAGCATCCTTCCACAGTCCTAAACCGAAACATTCAGATCTGAAAGGGATTCGGTTGGTTTCTGCGTTGATTATGTAGCTGGGGTCCGGATTCCCCATGGGGCCTAGGCAGCTGAAGGTGGAACCAGCAAGCGGGATCACTACCTTGTTGTATAGTTCCTAGGATTCGAAGGGAAGAAGGGGAAAAATCAGAAAAGGAACGGGGATAAATCCAGATTTGTGCGAGAAAAGAACCAGCGGAAGGTTGGATTGGGAAGCAAATAGGTCTCACCTTGGGGATATTGACTTGGATCGCCATTGGAGTCGAGGGAGTGCTTGCGGTTCGTCCTTGGGTTGCGGAGAAGGGTACTGTTGCTCGAGTTCGTGTTCTTCAGAGGAGGCTGAAGGTTGAAGACGAAGGCAAGAAGGTGAAAGTGAAAATGAGCTCAGGGTAAAAAGGTAGTGTGGATCCCGGTAACTTTTATAAGCTTGCTCAGGGGCATTTTGGGGTTGCAGTCCATACTGTGCAGGAATGTGGAGAGGTCCGCGGTAGATACGCGCGGTGATCGAGGTGGTCTGCAACTGTTTGTGCTACAATCGAGGGATTTTATTATTAAATTGCAGTTCCACACACGGAGATCGAGGAAGCAGTGCGTCTATCTCGGAGGTAACGGCTACAGCAACGGCTACAGTGGAGAGAATTTCGGCACGTAAAGTATTATACATTTCGAAACTGGGGGGCATGTGTTGACACCGTTTTTTAGCACGTGTCAAATGAGCTAAGGCTTGACTGGTCAACGGCTGTTTTCTATCGGCATCGGGAAATTGTGAGTCAATATTGCCGATGAGAGTGCCGCGGGAAGACAAGTGCGCTGCCGATGGAGGCTGGATGAAATCAGTGAAGTCTTACTGATGCTGATATTGCCGATTGCCGATGAGGAGACATTGCCGATTGCCGATGAAGGGTCAGTGCCGGTTGCCGATGAAGAACAGTTGCCGATTGTCGATAGGGACTGATTGGTGAAGATAGTTACCAGTATAAGGTCGCCGATCGGGAAGTGTTGCCGATGCTGATGGGCATGGGGTGTTGATGAGTACATCATAACTTAGCATTTGATGTCAGCAGAAGGCTACCGGTGGTCAGAGAAGGAAGGTGCGGATTGAAGGGATCTGCCGATGAAAAGTTTTCATCGAAGAAAAGTACAAGGAAGCTGGTGTTTTGTACCAGTATTATTATTATAGTAGTTTGAGTCCGACTCTTGCATGAGTCGTTTATTTTCCTTTAAAATAGGTATATTTGTTTAGGAAAATAAATATTGTTATTTTAGATCCGACTCCTGCGCGAGTCAGTTTCCTTAAAATTAGGAGTTTGTTTTAGGAAGGGTACGTGTCGTGTCTTTGTACAACTCTCCATGCGGGAGTATAAATACGTGCCCGAGGGCTACGGAAAAAATATCAATCCAATCAAACAAACCAATTTTATTCTTATTCTACTTTTTATCGCAATTTACCCTTTTTGCATTAGTTATAGCTTTTAACGAGTTCTTCAAGCTTCGACGGGCTGCATCACCTTGATCTCCGTCAAATCCTTGCAAGTTTCGCGTGGGAGTACCTCTGAGCCTTGGCATCCGGGCGCATCGCTGTTTGCCTCGTTTAGCTCTGCTGTAGTTACCCTGATCAAGCCTCAATCCCAGCATCCGGGCGCATCGCTGTTGTCTGGATTGGATCTTGTTCTAGTTATCGTCCTTATCGATTAACTGGTCAAATCGACTGGCACGCCTCCGGAATACCGAGCTTTGGGTAATAGCCCGAGGTGTTCACAGATCCTGACGCTTTTTGTGTCAACACCTCTTTTGGCACGTCTCCGGAATACCGAGCTTTGGGTAATAGCCCGAGGTGTTCGCAGATCCTGACGCTTTTTGTGTCAACGACGACGATTTGAACCGGTTAAACCCAGCTGGGGATTCCCAATCACACGACATATACAACACTAAAGCACGCATATGACTACCTTTCCCAAGATCTTCCAGCCAAGACTAGGGTTCCGCCACCCGAGAGCACAGTACACCTCCATCCAGTTCGCTAACTTGGAGGGTACACACTACTCTCGCCATCTCTCCACTCCCAGTGAGGATTAACCGTTCTTCAGACTAGAATAGCCAGAGTCCAGCTTCCCGAAGTATGTGATAAGTACTCTAAAGTCACAACCCTAGTCATGCATCAACGGACGGTCCCTAATGACACAGGCGGAGAGAACCCTCTCACCAGATATCCATATCTGGTGGCTCCCAAACACCGTGTCCGCCCGGTCCCGATTATTACTTCCATCATCCATCATTTCCTTTTAAGACATAGCTATTTGACGTAGCAATCCGCTATTCTTCTCAAAACCATAAGCATTGCCGAAGCAATCATGTTATCACTATTCTCGCAGATGACAAGAAATCACCTGACTCTATCGTTCTAAGCATTGCTAAGCAGCATAAAGCATCATTCGTATTTTAAAACGGCATCAAGGTACAAGGATAAATAATTCAAGGTAAGGCTATGCATCAAGTAGGAATTTATTTGAATAGTAACCATGCAAAAATTAACCATAGGTGTATTTAAATAAAAGCTTTTAAATACAAGGAGGGGTTAAATGCACCGGGGCTTGCCTGGGTAAGAACACTGGTCAGTGCTTGTTAGATGATACTCGCTCGACATGCATCGATGATCAACATTAGAATTCCGAGATTAACCATCTTCTGGGCTTATTCATCAATACACCTTCGATGAGAGCCACCAATCACCGTCTTCTGGTTTGATATTAACCATCGCGTATGAATCTATCGTACCTTAATGAGATGCAAAGATGCAAATGTATAAATACATGAAATTGATAACACAAAGTTGCATCACCAACAAACATTTAAGGGAACAAGAGATCATACAAGATATAGGCATTTTTAGTTAATTAAGCAATATCATTTAAGCATAATGATAGGACATGCTAAGCACTTCAAACATGACACACAAGATGACTTAATTCAAATCATGTCAAGTATAGATCAATCAAGACTAACTAATAAATTTAGTCAAGCAAAGACAATTTAAAACATTCAAGGCATCACAAGATTATATAACACATAGACATCCATAGTTGATTAACTAACCTTACCAAGCATAGCATTCGGATATAAAAAGAATCTAAAGCAAAACACACAATTGAACTTAGCTTAAGACTAACCAAGTATTCATTAACCAAGAGGTAAGCATTAGATTAACAACAAAGATAAAGTTAAACAATTAACTTATGCATGTAGATTTTGGACAGCAAGACAACAGTCATCATTTTAATCATATCTAGAGTTTTATAAATCCAAATAACTTGCAATAAGACATTCTGGAAAGCTTATAAAATTATCTACATTTAATTTTATACTAGCACAGCATGATTCACAAATTATTGAAGTCGAAAACACAAAATTACAGAACCTGTTCCTGAAAAACAGAGAGCAGCCATCTCTGATCTCCAACTTAAAACATGCATAAATCACAATCTACTTAGCCAAATGCCACCGAATTTTAACAGCAGCTATATACATGAGTTATCTACAACTTTGGTATTCACAAGATTCTTAAAGAACATCATTAACAAGGGGTAATTTACATTGCCCCTTGAACTGTCTAGAATCTACTAAATGCAATAAATAAAAGTTAACTTATGTTGCAAACACATAATTGGACAAAACCAACTTTACCAACATGTCATACATGACTAATGAACACTAGAAAATGTAGTGTCCATTGCTAAATAAATTATTTGCATACATTTTCTTAATTTATTTAGATAATTAGGTGTAATTAAGAACACATATTAAACATGCACAATAAATTCTAACAAAATTACAGAGGCCTACACATGCTTTCATTAGTATACTGTATAAATTTAATGTCATTTGAGCAAGTATATAAACCTCTATGAAAAAGACAAAAGCTCCATTGCAATCATCTTAAACAAAGCAACAGATTTGCATACTTAACTTAAAACAACCATAACCTGAGATCTACACCACATAAAAATATTAATCTTAACAATTTGGAAATATTAAGAAATGTACTTCAAATGTTTGCACATTGACAAAACATGAATCTATATGTAAATTGCTCAAACAAGTCATTCTTATTAGCTCTGTCCAGAAAGTGAACAGCAACTACATTCAACTTGCAAAATTTATAACTCCTAAACTATCAGATATAAAATCATGAAATATTAATAGAAGATAAATAATAAAATTATCTACCACTTTGGTATTCAACTCAGCCACAGAAAACATCATCTTGACCACGAAATAAATTGCTTACAAACATCATAGTAGCAGTTTTAAACAGAGACATAGACATTTTGTCATTTTTATAACTCTACAACCATCAAGCATAAAATCATTAAATAAATACCAGACATCACTCATAAACTTTTAAATATCCCATAAATGTTTTAGATTTATTTGACAAGTATAACAGTGGCTACGAAAATAACAAATACATCTTAACAGAATTGACATGCTTGCACAAAACGTTTTTTACAGCAAAATTAATGAACTAAAACATGCCATATGATAGATCTACTGTAAATAAAACTTCATTAGTATTCCAAAAAGTCCAAAAACACATTCATATGATTTTTCGATGAATTATTACGAATTTTCAAAGATCAGCAAAAATATGAGGAAAATAATTACGAGATTTTTCTTTTGCAACAGAAATCCTAACTTTTTAAGAAATCAACCAAGCCCCTATATGTTAATTCATGAGTCATGACAAATTTGCATAAAAATCCATCAAAAAGCTTCCCTTACCAATACATACCCTTGTTCTTGATTTGACGGAAGATTTTTCATGGGGATCAAGGATTAAAGCGTTGTTTTATAATCAATCAACGGAGACAACCAAATCAAGGTGGAAGGGAGTAGAAATTAACAGGAGGGAGGAACAAAGGAAGGATTGGAACAGCAGGGGAGGCGATGGAGGGGGAGGTCAGGCAGGGGGGCCGGCGTCGGCCTGCCTCTCGGCCTCCTACCGATCTAAGCAGAGACCAGAGAGGGAGGGAGCAAAGGAGTGAGGGAGAATGGGAGAGTGAGAGACCGAGAGTGCTGGAGGGAGGGAGGAAGCCGGCCTCCTGCTCTTGCCACCGCAAGGGGCACGCGTCGGGGGGAGGAGGTGACGGGAAGGGGAGACCGACACGCACCGGCCCGTGCTGGCAAAGGCCGGTTCCCAATTTGGCATTGCCCAAAATTTTAAAATTATTTATGGAATTGCCACTCTTTAATTGCTTCTAAAACTTAAACCGTAAATCAATTTAAACAACCGATTATACCGTCAAGTAGAGTAACAAAAGAAGAAGAACATCATATGAAGGAGTTTGACAGATTTCCAAAGGTTTGATAATTATTAGAGAACGCGGAATGCCAATGTCAAAGACTAGGAATTCTAGATTTTGAAAGCGTTGAACACTTTAACAAAATTAAATTCTGGAGTCATTACTTGATAGGCTTAGAGGGAGATTTGTACTTGGGTTATTAAACAAAGTTTAAAATAGGATCTATTTTCATAATCTGAAAATTAACACCTGGGGTGTTACAGTTTGACTCAAAGAAGAAGAAATTCTTCACAAACTCTTCAAGGAAGCCAATCTCCCAAATGAAGTACTACAATTGTGGAATTCTTGGTCATCTAGCTCATTCATGCACTGAAGAGAAGAAAGACAAGTTCAAGAACAAGAAGTTCAAGAACTACAAGAACAAGAAGGATGCACAAGATTATTCAAGTCATGATGACAAGAAACAAGACAAGCCATACAAGAAGAAGAAGAACTTCGATTTCCACAAGATGAAGAAGGATGGCAAGGCTTACATTGTTGGTAATTGGCTCACCGATATTGAAGACTCAAGTGATCCCTCCGATAGTGAGAGTGAAGATGAGAAGGTGACTGCATTAGTGATTGGTTCTTCTATTCCACCACCACCTCCTTCATCATCATTGGGCTCATCCTCTACACACCTATGCCTCATGGCTAAAGGTGACAAGAAGGTACAAAAGGAGGATGATGATGATATTGACTCAAGTGGTAGTGATAGTGATGATGAGGCACCTTCCTATGATGAACTAATTAAAATTTGCAACAAATACTCAAACATCATAAGTACAAAGCTAAAAATAACAAACTACTTGAGGTCTAAGAAAACTTGCATGCTAAGCTTGATGCCTTGTCTAGTGCTAATGATGATTTAAACCTTGAGAACAATTCTCTCACATCTAGCACTAGGGAGCTCAAAGCCTCACTCAAGCAAGCTAATGAGAAACATGATAAGCTTGAGAGGTCATCACAAGAGCTCCACACAAGGTATAACTTGCTAAAAAACGACTACACCAATGTCAAGCAAGAGCACGACACACTAGTTGTAGCAAATGAATTTCTTACTCAAGATCTTGCTACACATTTTGCTACTAACCTGTGTGCTAAGTGTGCAAGTGCTACTCCTTGTGATATCTTGATTGATGATGTGGCTCTTGAGCAAAGTGCTAAGTGCAAGGGAAAGAGGGTTGTTGAAGCCGACAAGTATGATGACTATGTGAAGATGAGGGATGAGAACTCAAAGCTCAAGGAAGATCTAATCAACCTCAAGTCTAACAAGCCCGTTGTCATCAAGCCAACACAAGAATAAGACAAGGATGCTATCACCTTGATCAACCCCCTTAGAGAAGAATTTTCCAAGCTCAAGAATGACAAGATCAAGCTTGCTAGTGGGATGGAAAAATTCACCAAGGGCCACAACCTTCAAAGTGAGCTCTTGATGAACACCGTCATGAAGAATGACAAGATGGGTGTTGGGTTCAAGGAGAACCAAGTGATGAAGGCCAAGATCAAGATTGAAGCCAAGAACTATTACAAGAACAAGTACAATGGCTACAATCAAGAGAAGCCAAAGCCAAAGCCAAGAAGATGCTTTGAGTGTGGTCAAGTTGGTTATTTCGCTTATGATTGCAAGACTCCACCTCCCAAGACCTTTCCCAAGCACACAAGGCCTTTTGCTCATGATGCTCACGTTGTCATCAACAAAGATTCTAAGGGTAGACCACTAGTTTTGTTTCTTGGTCCACCAATAAAGAACAAGCCTAGAGTTCTTTGGGTTGCAAAGGAGTTGGTTACAAAGTCAATGGAGCCCCGCTATGAGTGGGTTCCCAAACAACAAGCTTAACTCCAAGTTGCTTATGTGTAGGTGAACTACAAGACCGGTGGAAGTCATTGGATGATTGATAGTGGTTGCACTCAACATATGACCGGTGACCCCCGGATGTTCACCACACTTGATGAGGATTGTACAAATCAAGACAAGATCACATTTGGGGATAGTTCAAAGGGCAAAATTCAAGGCTTAGGCAAAGTGGCTATCTCCCAAGAGCAATCAATTTCCAATGTCTTGCTAGTGCAATCTTTGAGCTTCAACTTGCTTTCAGTTGGTCAACTTTGCGATCTCGGTTTTCAATGTCTCTTCACTCCAAGTAAGGCTGTTGTGACCAAGGTGGATGAATCTTCATTGATATTCAAGGGATTCCGGCACAACAACTTGTATCTAGTGGACTTCACTTCCAATGAGGCTAGCTTGCAAACTTGTCTATTCTCCAGGAATTCATTGGGTTGGCTATGGCATAGAAGATTAGCTCATGTGGGCATGTCAACCTTGAAGAAGCTTGTCAAGAAGGAGATGGTTAGAGACATCAAGGATGTGGTGTTTGAGAAGGACAAACTATGTAGTGCTTGTCAAGCCGACAAGCAAGTGACAAACACTCATCCAATCAAGGCTTTCTTGTCAACCTGAAGAGTCCTAGAGTTGCTACACATGGATCTATTTGGCCCTACCACTTATGCTAGTCTTGGAGGCAATCTCTTTTGCTTAGTGGTAGTGGATGATTACTCTCGGTAACTTGGGTGTTCTTTCTTCAATACAAGGGAGAGACAACCGGCATATTCAAGAAGTTTGCTACAAGATCTCAAAATGAATTTGAAGTGAAGATCAAGAGATAAGAAGTGACAATGGCACCGAGTTTGTGAACACAAAGATTAAAGATTATTGTGATGAAGTGGGGATCAAGCATGAGGTATCTGCTACCTATACTCCACAATAAAATGGTGTTGTAGAGAGGAAGAACCAGACGCTTATCACTCTAGCAAGATCTATGCTTGATGAGTAACCCACTCCTGAGAAGTTTTGGGCGGAGGCAATCAACATCGCTTGCTATGCGGCAAATCGTCTCTTCGTCCAAAGGCCATTGAAGAAGACCTCCTATGAGCTTGTCAATGGGAAGAAGCTGGATATTTCATTCTTCCGGGTGTTTGGTTGCAAAGTGTACATCTACAAGAAGCGCCAACACTTGGGTAAATTCCAACGGTGGTGTGAAATTGGTTTCCTTGTTGGTTATTCACTTAAGTCTAAGGCATACCGTGTATTTAACAAAGCCACTGGCTTAGTTGAAGAAACGTATGACTTGGAATTTGATGAAACTAATGGCTCCCAAGGAGCGCTTGAGGATTGTGATATAGGTGATGAACCCTTGAAGGAGGCTATGAAGAACATGCCAATTGGTGCTATCAACCCGCAAGAGGTGGAAGAAGATGAAGATGAAGCTAATCAAGTACCTTCTCCACCTCGCACGCCTCAAGTTGATGAAGAAGAACAAGTGAGGGAAGCTCAAGAAGATTCTTTCATCCCTCAAGATCAAGCCGATGCGGAAACTCAAAATGTTGAAGCACCACATCCCCCTACTTAAGAGACCAATAGAAGATCAACACCAATCTTTCAAGCTCACCCCCATGATCAAATCATAGGGAGTCCATCAAAGGGAGTTATGACTCATTCTAGACTTGCATCTTATGTTGAGCATCACTCTTTTGTGTATTTTGTTGAGCCTACTAGTGTTGAGGACACGCTTGTAGATTCGGATTGGGTGAATTCCATGCATGAAGAGCTCAACAACTTCACCCGGAACCAAGTGTGTACACTTGAAGAAAGGCCAAAGGATGCAAGAGTCATTGCACCAAGTGGGTGTTTAGGAACAACAAAGATGATCAAGGTGTGGTTGTGAGGAACAAGGCAAGATTGGTGGCAAAGGGGTTCTCCCAAGTTCAAGGCTTGAATTTTGGGGAGACCTTTGCCCTGGTTGCAAGACTAGAAGCCATTCGTATCCTTTTGGCATATGCTTCACATCACAAAATGAAACTCTTTCAAATGGATGTGAAGAGCGCCTTCTTAAATGGTTTCATTAATGAACTTATATATGTCTCACAACCTCCCGGGTTTGAAGACCCAAACTTGATCTTGTTGGCACCAAGAATGATACACTTTTTTATAACTAAAATGCTGCCAACAACCTTAGGATCAAGGATAAAACAATCACATCATGAGCATACCTTATCAAATAACAAGTTCCACATGTCCATGAGTATTTGATTACAGGAATGAAGAAATGGAGCAAAGGAGAGCCAGTGGAAACCACATAGGGGGTCGGCCGACCTCCCTATGGGCTCACCAGCTCTCTCCCCTGGCCATGATCCAGGAGAAGCACCTTAGAGTGAATTCCAACCCTTGGATCACTCTGTGCTTTCTCCCAATGGCTCACATGCAAAGCACATGGATCCATGGGCCCACAGTAAGGAGATCAACAAGACAATTACCTCAGAACAAACAATCAACACCAATGACAAGTGGGACCAGCAGTTGGAAGGCCGAGGTGGGCCAGAGACCACGGGAGGGGTTCGGCTGACCTCCCAAGTGGCCCTCATAGCCCCCACTTGGTCCCTGACCAGTGGGGTTGCATCTAGAAGACCAAAGGATGGCCCACATGCCATAGGGGGGTCGGCCGACCTCCCGCTAGGTCAGTTCAGACCCTAGTAACCGCCATACCTGTTTAACACATGCTGAAGATCACAACCATCCACTCCAAGTTGGTTGAGAGGCGGTTGGATCCAAGGGTGGAGATTTGAAGCCTCCTGGATCGATGATGTGGCGATGGAGTAGCCCCTACTCCACCTCCCACTATAAATAGAGGCTCATACCCCCCTCTCTACACATGGTGAAGAAGCCTACAAGCTCTATTCCTTAGATTGTTCTAGTAGTTAGTCTAGAGTGGGAGTTAGTGTTGAGTCCAGCTGTGCTTGGGATTTCCGGAGTCGTCTTCTGGGAAGTGTGGTATAGCTCTTGTATCTTTCCTTCTTTGTAAGACTTTAATTTATTTAATATATTACTTTTCCTCTACTTTACTTAGTATTTATTTTGAGCATTTCTATACTAGTTATAGTCTTGTTATATGCTTTTGCTTATTGCTAGACTTTACATCAATAGTCTGTGATCCTTGTGGCACTTCCCGTATGCGATCATTGCCTGTCATAGGGTGCTTTGGTTATAGATCGTAGTCAAAGTAGTAAGTTGTGTGTAAGCGTGGTGCTTATACATCATATTACCCTTGGTTACCGCTTGTTGCATATTGACGGTCCTTAAATACCAAATCCAACCGTCAACTAAACAAGGGAAAGGATCTATATGAAACCAATACCTAGAAATATGGTTTATACTGACAGAATTCCACGAGTTTTGGTGAATGTCTATTTCTGCAGGGGGATATCAGGAAATATGGAGGAAAGGCCCACATGTAAGGTTTACATTGAGATAATTATCATCCGCAGGAAAAAGAACAATCTAGAAGGGTCAAGAAGGTGCAGGAAGAAACGAGAGGCCGAGCAGGCCCAAGAGCAGGGCGGCCACCCTACCCCCTGGGGCGGCCGCCCTAGGTCAAGCACAACTGAGGCTCTGCCTTGTGGACCCTCTCTCCATCGCCTTTGAGGTTGCATCTAAGCCCTCCATTAAGGTCAGTTTGATCCAACGACCAACGTTCATTTGAGGAGGCTATATAAGCAAGGCCCCCTGACCCTGAGGAGGAGACCCCAAGAGGCCAAGAAACCCTAATTCATTCTTCATCTCAAGAGGAGAGGTCCCTGATCAAGCCCTAGAGCCACCACATCAACTAGATCTCTAGTTTAGCATAGCTATATAGGATTAGAACTAGAAGGAGTCAATCTTCGATTGGTTTCCGGATCTGTCAAGAGGATTATTGGTAATTCTCTCTCTAGTTCTTCCTTGTTCATCATTTGTTCTTCAATATTATGAATATGACTTTGCTCTACTTCATTATATTGTTTATGACTTTACTCTATTCGATTATGTTCTCAATTATATTGTTCTTAGTTTATTATGATTATATGCTTGGCTTAGTTAGATCTGAATCATATGCATGTTTAGGATCATATAACATTTATCCATCAGTACTATGGGTAAATGATAGATATTGTGTAGACGTGGTGCCTAGACCGTATTTATCTGCGATTGTACCTTAAATTCTAGATCGTGTGGTAGATCGCGGGAGTGACAGTCCTGTTGAGTCCTTTGTAGTCCTCCTCCCGTTGATAGGGCAGGCAGAGCAGTACTATTATGGGGAAATGATTGCTATGTTTCTCATCTTCCTTAGTAATACTCACTACACATAAATATCTCTTATCTCGCCATGATTGTCAAGTATAATTGCACTAATCATAATATGCTTGACTATATAGTTAAGAATGACTTAGGAAATATCTTTATAGTTCGTCCTAATTCCATGCTAATGACTTGCTAGAATATCTGTTGAGGTGCTTATCATTATCTCATATGGCTACATATATGTTGATCAGTATTTATCTTTTGTCACTATTCATTCATTATCTATATCTTCTGTGACACTTATCCTGTATAGAGAGAGATAGATGAAAACTCTCCATTACACATGCAGTGATACTCATTCCTCATTTATTCCTTAGTATCCCTTCCCAGTGGTAAAAATATAAATAACGATACCTGGAATACTCCTGGTTAAAATGCTACATCGGTATTATCTGTGCGCTTGCAGATACACATTTATATTTATATTTATATTAGAAGAGCAAATGCCTATTTCAATACCGCATCTCTCTGCCATGCTAGGGATGACAACCTGGCTTAAGTGGTATAACAGATGTCAACAAGCATTTTTGGCACACAAAGACACTAGTGCTCATCTCCAACACTTCCTGGAGATTTGCAACACATTCACTATCAAGGATATCCCTAGAGACGTCATACTACTTTGCCTTTTCCTATTCTCACTCTTGGGAAGAGCGAAGCAGTGGTTCTATGCAACCAAGGAGAAGAATACTACGTGGGCACTATGTTCCACCAATTTCCTAGCAAAGTTCTTTCCTATGGGAAAGACCAATGCTCTCCGTGAGAAGATTTCAAGTTTTCAGCAACAACATGACGAGTCTGTTCTAGAAGCATGGGAGCGCTTCCAAGATTATATCCTAGAATGTCCCCATCATGAAATGGAGAATTGGTTACTTATGCAGACCTTCTATCATGGGCTCAGCAACAGCACTCGTGAAACCATGGATGCTGCTGCCGGAGGAGCATTCCTATCACTTACAATACCACAAGCTACAACTCTTGTGGAGAAGATGGCATCCAACCAAGGTTGGAGTGAAGAAAGAACTCAAAATCATAAGAAAAGTGGAGGTATGCACCAGCTCAAAGAGGTAGATATGCTGTCAGCAAAGCTAGACCTACTCATGAAAAGGCTCGATGAGAAAGCTGGAGAAAAGAAAGAAGTTATGCACATTCATGACTCTCACATGACCTGTGAAGAGTGTGGAGACACTGGACACTCAGGCAACCATTGTCCAGAATTGCAAAAGGACGCGAACTACATCAACAACAATTACAACCGTCCTTAGCAAAATCAAGGTGGGAATCAATAACAACAAAGGCCTAACTACTTAGGTAATTATCAAGGTAATAATTCTTATAATAATCCTAGTTTTCCACCTTTGAGAGAGTTGGTAGCTAATCAAGGAAAGTTAATGGATAACATGTCTAAGAAATTAGCATCCAATGATAAAATACTAGAAACTATGAATAATAGAATGGATAATTTTTCTGTTGCCATTAAGAATCAAATTAGCTTTAATAAAATGATTGAATCTCAGCTAACCCAAATAGCTGCTAATGTTCCTACCACTAACCCCGGTATTCCATCACAACCGGAAGGATTAGAATCTGTAAATCTTGTAGACGTATTTGATGCAGGTGCCTATTGGAACAACCCCACCGAATGGTGGTGTGGCAACTCTATGCCAACAAAGAAGGGTGATCTGGGACGACCCGTCATCCCGATCTCCATCGACACCATGGACTTTCCAGAAGCACTTTGTGACTTTGGCGCAAGCGTCAATATCATGCCCGGAGTAATCTATGAGAAATACTTTAATTATCCTTTATCAGATATGTCGGGTACAAAGGTAAGGGGTACCCTAACCTACGATAAGCTAACGCTTAACATAGCAACTATTTTTTAGGAAAAATCCGATCAGCCACTCGATCGACGGAGAAAGGCCCACCACGCGAAGGCCCACCTCACCAACAAGAATAGGCCAGCCACGGTTCAGCCCATCACTGGAGGGACTGTAAGCAGGATCCCCCTCCGCCTCGACCTCTCGGATGATGGACGTGGGGTCGAACGAACGACCCCTCCGCCTCGGCCTCGACTTCAAATGACGGACGTGGAGTCGAACCAACGACCCCTCCGCCTCTGCCTCGACCTCAAATGACGGACGTGGGGTCGATCGAACGACCCCTCCACCTCGGCATCAACCCCTCGACCTTGGCCTCCCAAGTGACAGGGGGTCGATCGATTCACCCTCGGGCTCGACCCCTCGGATGACGGACAGGGGTCGAACGAACGACCCACGTGCAGAAGGCTCGATTAGCCTACCCACTCCCAGCATGGGGTAAAGGGGATCCGATGCGCCTACCTGCTCCCGCCTAACGCCATGGGCGGCCATTACCGCGGTCAAATCCATCAACTTATCGCCCATACCTGGACTCTCCGTCAACTGTATGACTCCTGTGGCCATGCCTTGAGTACGGAGATCGAGGGCACCCCCCTCGAATCTCAAATGGGACAAGCCTCCGACTGTGTCTTCAGGGACGCGTCAAGGCCACGCAGGCCTTGATACCCCTCGACCTAGGGGCTCGACCTTTGTCCCCAACCACTACGGTATGGGATCCATCTCGTCCGCTTCGCTTTGGCTACAGAGCTCGTACCCGTCTGCAGAACGCCAACCGTACCACGCCATGCCGTGTAGCAGCGACCAGTCCGCCGTCGCCATGCCTCGGGGTACCAGAAGGACGGAAGGCCACTCCGCTACAGCGATCGACGTCCTACCACAAGTATGGCGCCATGGACATGCCTCCCATTCCGCTACAGTCTAGGGCTTTGTACTCCCAGGTCTCCCCTTGGCCTATAAAAGGGGACGTCGGGATAGTGGAGAGGGATCGAATATCAAAGGCTCACTAAGCTAAGACACCAGCCCTCACCCACACTCCACACCCGATCGCTTGATCAATATCTCAAGCAATCAACCGACTCCCCTAGGGTAGCCCCGCTAGTCCTAGGTCTCAGATCACTCTGAGCACCCCCGTGTAAACCAGCCTATACTTCCCCCCCTGTACGAGCACCTCGGTGCAAGATAATACAATCTATCCTCACCCGCTGGACGTAGGGCCTTCTTTGCCCGAACCAGGATAAATCATGTGTTCTTCTTGCATCACATCTGGGAGAGGGGGCACGCAATATACAAATTTCCTTGTTGGTGGTCTTGACCCCCTGGGTCATAACACCGACAGTTGGCGTGCCAGGTAGGGGAGCTTTGCGTGTCAATCAACTCCCAACTTCTCTCCCAGATGGATTCCACCATCCCACCGCTTCCATTCACCACCATCATCTAGTTCGGGAGTCTGGAGTTCATGTCCTTGGGCCACGGCCACGACATGGCTCTACTCTCCACTGGTGATACGGATAGCAGCGGCTCCGACACGCCGGGGCCGAAGAGGACCAGAGGATGGTCCCACCATTCGCGCCTCTCTCCTGCGACCAGCAGGAGGCGCGAACGACGCCGCCACACCCTTCATTGCGTGGACCCCGAGACTCTTCTCTGCTTTTGTAGGCTCGCAGATGCAAGCACGTTACGAGTCCCCAGGGAACTTGCTACGTGCGACGATCGACCTCGTCACTACCCCTCCACCGGACGAGCGCCCAAAGCCACGACGAGCCCCGGTCCCAGGGTATTACACCTTGGGCTCGATCCGGCAACGGCTGGAGGAGGAGCACCGGGGATCTTTCCCCAACTTCTACCATGGCTACCCCAACTCAGATTCCCCCGATGAGGATTACG
The DNA here is from genome assembly GCA_022036555.1 of Microstegium vimineum. NCBI lineage: Eukaryota > Viridiplantae > Streptophyta > Magnoliopsida > Poales > Poaceae > Microstegium > Microstegium vimineum. The sequence goes on from CM039121.1 coordinate 5,650,243, forward strand.
ATCCTACATGGAAATGCTTCCACCTCATTGAGTCGATCGACTCCCAGGACGACGCCGCCGAAGCCACGGCTGCGGATGCGGGGAGAGGAGGCAACACTACCCCGGCGCACAACGCCGACCTCCCGGTTCCAAGTCAAGCCGGTCCACCGCAGGATGCCCAGATCACGCAAGTCCAAGAGCTGATCACCAAGCTCGAGGAGGAGCACCTGCAACTTCAACAACTCGAGCAGGCCCTCGAGCGAGATCGCGGGCGGCCACAGGGCACAGGAGCCCGCGGCCGAGCCTGAGAAGTCCACCAATAGATCGTCATGGAGGGAGCAAACGAGCGCCACATCTACAACCGCGCTAGCCAGAATGTCATAGCAGCCGCAATGCTGCTCCACTACATGCCGACGCCGTCGACGCCCCAAGCGCAACGCATCAAAGAGGAAATCTAGGGGCTCCTCTAAACCGCAGCCGTGCAATAAGCGGAGAGCTCGGCCTCGAGGCGCAGAGGAGCTGCTTCCGAGCGGCAGGACGTGCCCCCTCGACAAGATCGAGAGGTATCTATCCACCAAGACAAGGCACCCCGGGGCCAAGCAGAACGGCAACCCGCTCGAGAACACGTTGTCGACGATCGACAACCACGAGACGCGCGGCACAACATCAACGACAACAAGCGACGCCGACATGGTGACGCTGAGGCTCGAGGGTACAGCGCTCATTGAGGTGGGCACTACGACAGCGACGAGGATCGACGTCGATCCCCGGAACCCCCAGGGCCACTAGTCTTCAGCAAGGCGATCCGGCGAACCCCTTTGTCGGGTCGTTTCCGTCCACCCCCCAGCCTGGTCAAATACAACGGCGAGACCAAGCCAGAGCTCTGGCTTGCTGATTTCAGGCTGGCGTGTCAGCTAGGAGGGGCCAATAATGACCACGTCATCATTCGGCAACTCCCACTCTTCCTCTCCGACACCGCTCGAAGGTGGCTCGAGGAGATCCCCTCGGACATGATCCATGGCTGGTCTGACCTAGTCAGGATCTTCGAGGGGAACTTCAAGGGCACCAATCTACGGCCCGGAAATACCTGGGATCTCCGCAGTTGCAAGCAGAAGCCAGGGGAGACCCTCTGTGAATTCACCCGGTGCTTCTCCAAGCAACGTACCGAGCTGCCCCACATCTCCGACCACGATGTCATTATGGCATTCGTCGCCGGGGCGACATGCAAGGAGTTGGTGTGGGAGCTGGGAAGGAACACCCCCAAGACTGCCAACGAGCTCATGGACATCATCGCCAAGTACGCAGCCGGAGAAGAGGCCGTTGGCACGTTCTTCCATGGGTCCCCAGACAAGGGGAAGGCCAAGGCGGACGAGCCCGAAGGCTCGAACAATGGGCCCAGAAAGAACAATAGCAAGAAGAAGAAGAAGAATCAACCGGGACGATGGGACGTCAAGCCCGACGATCTTATAGCTGCGGCCAACTGGAAGAAGCCTCGAGGTCCCCCTCGGGAAGGGGGCGTCTTCGACAAGTTGCTGAAAGAACCGTGCCCTTACCACAAGGGCCCGACCAACAACAACCTCGAGGATTGCCGCATGCTCAACTGGAAGGATTAGAATCTGTAAATCTTGTAGACATATTTGATGCGGGTGCCTATTGGAACAACCCCACCGAATGGTGGTGTGGCAACTCTATGCCAACAAAGAAGGGTGATCTGGGACGACCCATCATCCCGATCTCCATCGACACCATGGACTTTCCAGAAGCACTTTGCGACTTTGGCGCAAGCGTCAATATCATGCCCAGAGTAATCTATGAGAAATACTTTAATTATCCTTTATCAGATATGTCGGGTACAAAGGTAAGGGGTACCCTAACCTACGATAATCTAACGCTTAACATAGCAACTATTTTTTAGGAAAAATCCGATCAACCACTCGATCGACGGAGAAAGGCCCACCACGCGAAGGCCCACCTCACCAACAAGAATAGGCCAGCCATGGCTTAGCCCATCACTGGAGGGACTGTAGGCAGGATCCCCCTCTGCCTCGACCTCTCGGATGACGGACGTGGGGTCGAACGAACGACCCCTCCGCCTCGGCCTTGACTTCAAATGACGGACGTGGAGTCAAACGAATGACCCCTCTGCCTCTGCCTCGACCTCTCGGATGACGGACGTGGGGTCGAACGAACGACCCCTCCGCCTCCACCTCGTCCTATCCAGTGACGGACGTGGGGTCGATCGAACGACCCCTCCGCCTCTGCCTCGACCTCAAATGACGGACGTGGGGTCGATCGAACGACCCCTCCGCCTCGGCATCAACCCCTCGACCTTGGCCTCCCAAGTGATAGGGGGTCGATCGATTCACCCTCGGGCTCGACCCCTCGGATGACGAACAGGGGTCGATCGGACGACCCGCGAGCAGAAGGCTCGATCAGCCTACCCACTCCCAGCATGAGGTAAAGGGGATCCGATGCGCCTACCTGCTCCCGCCTAACGCCATGGGCGGCCATTACCGCGGTCAAATCCATCAACTTATCGCCCATACCTAGACTCTCCGTCAACTGTATGACTCCTGTGGCCATGCCTTGAGTACGAAGATCGAGGGCACCCCCCTCGAATCTCAAATGGGACAAGCCTCCAACTGTGTCTTCAGGGACGCGTCAAGGCCACGCAGGCCTCGATACCCCTCGACCCAGGGGCTCGACCATCGTCCCCAACCACTACGGTATGGGATCCGTCCCGTCCGCTTCGCTTTGGCTACAGAGCTCGTACCCGTCTGCAAATGCCAATCGTACCACGCCATGCCGTGTAGCAGCGACCAGTCCGCCGTCGCCATGCCTCGGGGTACTAGAAGGACGGAAGGCCACTCCGCTACAGCGATCGACATCCTACCGCAAGCATGGCGCCATGGACATGCCTCCCATTCCGCTACGGTCTAGGGATTTGTACTCCCAGGTCTCCCCTTGGCCTATAAAAGGGGATGTCGGGATAGTGGAGAGGGATCGAACATCAGAGGCTCACTAAGCCGAGACACCAGCCCTCACCCACACTCCACACCCGATCGCTTGATCAACATCTCAAGCAATCAACCGACTCCCCTAGAGTAGCCCCGCTAGTCCTAGGTCTCAGATCACTCTAAGCACCCCGTGTAAACCAGCTTGTACTTCCCCCCTATACGAGCACCTCGGTGCAAGATAATACAATCTATCCTCCCCCGCTGGACGTAGGGCCTTCTTTGCCCGAACCAGGATAAATCATGTGTTCTTCTTGCATCACATCTGGGAGAGGGAGCACGCAATATACAAATTTACTGGTTGGTGGTCTTGACCCCCTGGGTCATAACACCGACAAGATACAACCCTATGTTTGCAGCTTGCAGATCGGACACCCAAGTGGGATATTAAAAGATATCCTGTGCTACCCAAGTGGGATATTAAAAGATATCCGTGTCTAGATTGGTATCTCCTATGTTCCAGCAGACTTCATGGTAATAGAGACCGGTGTTGATGAGAGGTCACCCATCATCCTAGGGAGGCCACTCTTGAACACTGCTAGAGCTGTCATCTACGCTAGTGCTGCCAAGATCAGTTTCTTCATCAAAGGGAAGAAGGAGACATTCTCCTTTAAGAACAAAACCCTACAAGCTCCTAAACAACCCCAAGATGAACCAAGGAAGAGAACCAATAGGAGGAACACGCAGAACAAGAACAAGAACAAGAACAAGAAGCAAGTATGGACAGAACCAGCAAAGATGGTCACGACACTCCACAATAATCAAGATCACCAAATCGGGTCCCCTCATTTGATCAAGAAAGACGACCCAGGTGTCCCAACCATTGAATGCACAATCAACAGATGCTCCTTCCAGAAAGCAATCTGTGACACCGGATCGAGCATCAACATTATGACCAAGTTGACCTATGGATTTCTGTATGGCACAATGCCTCTACATCCAACATACACTCAACTCCAGATGGCAGATCAGACATGCTGCTGTTGGGTATTTTAGACGCACACAGATAAATCCGCAAGCGCACGGATACCGTTGTAGCTTTCACCCGGGAAGGGTTTTAAATATCGTATCCACAGGGAAATAGGAGAATCAACTACGCTCTAACTTAACTAGAAAAGATAAGTGGGTCGAAACAAAGTATATGGTAAGAACAAGATAAGGTGAAAACATAGTTAAAGGTAAGGAGGAATAATCTAGTGTAAGGGCAATAATAGGAGAATAGAGAGGATAACTAGGGTTTCTCTACTTCTAATCTCAAGGAGATATATCTATATCTAGGGACTTACCACGTGAAAAGAGACACCACAGACGATGCTTAACCATAGGTATCCAGCCCTGCGAGTCCTACAAACGGGATGTGGGATACAAAGGTAACGACGGAACTGTCACTTTCTGCGCTACTACCACAGGTCTGGAATGTTAGGAGACAATCACAAGTAATCTAGGTCTAAGCACCGCACTTACACCTATACTACTCCTCTAACCTATACCGTCCTATAGATTAAAGTACTCAGAAGAGTTGCAAATCAGAAATATTAATTGCTCAATGAAATAAGAAGTAGATTACCAGAGTGATCTCAGGAGGAAACTTGATTAGAGCTTGATCATGTCGAAGTACAACCGGAGGAGGCACCGATAGGCCGACATCTCCTCTAATCTTCCCTCGCTCTCTATCTCTCTGCTATCTAGATCTATTCTAGTTTAGAGAAGAGAGGATATCCATCCGAGGAACACCTCTCATCTCCAAACCCTAGCTTTTGCTCTCTCTATGAATTATGATAATGGGGTCATTTTTCTCAGGGGTCAGGGGCCTTCCTTATATAGCCTCCTCAAATGAATGTCGGCCATCGGATCAAACCGACCTTAGGCGAAGGGTTTAGATTGATCCTCAAAGGCGGTGGAGCACGATCCGCAAAGTAGAGCCTGATTGGCTGCTGGCTCTGGGCGGGCGCCCTAGGGGTTAGGGCGGGCGCCCTGACTCCGGGTCCATTTCGCCTCCCATTCGTTCTCGTGTCTTCTGGTACCTTCTAGAGTATAGAAAATTGTGTGGTTGATAATTATCTCTATGTAAACATGACATGTGGGTCTTTCCTTGCTATTTCCTGATAACCCCCTACAGAAACAGACATTCACCAAAACTTGTGGAATTTCATTAGTAAACCACCTATATCTAGATGTGAATTGCATATGGATCCTTTTTCGTGTTTAGTTGACGGTTAAAATTGGTACTTAAGGACCGTCAACAACTCCCCCAAGCTTACCTTTTGCTCGTCCTTGAGCAAAGATTAACTCAATGATGGATCAAGAGTTGCTACAATGCTTTCACACCTTAAAGGTACACATGCGTTCAAACAAGAATTCTCCTCTGGATTAGAGTAAACTATTTTGACTTTCAAACTTACCCATATTACCTTTAACCATGGGGCTTATAGCCATCACTTGGGTCTCAAGTAATTGAAAAGTAGAATGGTCAAGCCAAGTACTATGTCTCAAGCTCTTCACTTTACCTTCATCCTAGAGTTTTGTAAAGTTTTCAAAATAAAACTCAAAGTCTCTTTTGTATGAGCCTCTCAAGTCTCTCTATATGTGGTATTTGTGGATCCTCACCAAGGCAACAATGGTGTTATGCCTTCTCTCAGAATATTATTTGGAACAAGCAAAGTAACAATGTGCCTTCTCTCTCTCACCCTATAACTAATAGGCAATATATGGAGTTCATAGGTGGGGGAGAAACAACGCATACATACTTGCAAAGCATATATTGTAAAGTCAAACAATGGATCCAGAGAAACCGGGCATACAATCAAATCAAGATGTGCATGTGTATGGGATATATGGTGGATGTATGAGGGTGGATATATAATGGTGTATGGTGAATATATGAGGGTGTATGGTGGAAACCTAATTTTACTCTGCTCCTTGAATACATATATACATACATCTCTCTTTTGGAACTTGGAATTTTGAGAGAACTTGGGCTTGCTTGTTTTTTCTTTTTTTTAGAGAGACAGGCATCTAAGTACCCATTGTTTTGATAGGACACTTGTCCATGTTTTACTCTCTTTATTTTTTTACAACCCCAAGTCTCTTTCTATAATAACACTTTTGAGAGATGATAACAAGGAAATCTTTGGAGTAGTTATATTTGTGGTAATGAATGTCACACCCGATTTTAAGAACAAAACCAGATATACCCTATATGTGAGCCCAGGAAGTCAAATCTCACATATAGCCACAGAACAAGGTAATATCAAAAGACAACACTTAAATACATAACATATAAGGCCAAAGAAATAACCTTAAGAGAGCAAACAATAGAAAGACACTCCAATCTTCAGGCAAAGACTCCACTCCGCAGCGGACCAACTGACTGGTTGATCACAAGCCTAACTGCTCGAGACTCTTGCAAACTGGTACCCATCCGGGATTTTTATCCAAAGTATTGAAAAGTAAAGCAAGCCTAAGTACATATCGTACTCAACAAGTATATATGGGGTTCATGAGGCTCAAAAAGTTGACACTGGTTTACTGCGATAAGCATTTTTAATTGATTCAAAACTTTACAATTGATAAATTAAAGGTTATGCTTAAGCCCCCAAATTAAACCACATGATCATATAGCAATGGAATGAGTAACACAAATAGCATGATAAAGTGATTCACAAGTAATAATCAACATGTAAACATTGTTTCTGTGAGTTTTCCGTTATTAGTCTGTGAGTTTTCCGGGCCGCTCATGTCCGTGAGCACGGCTGATATATCAGTTTTTAACACTCTGCAGAGGTTGTACACTTTACCCACAAGTCGTGATTTGCCCTTTCGCCCGAGGTAGCGATCCTCTTAACCCACTTCCAAGGAAGGTCGGCAGGGTTCACTATGAATTCTTTCAAAGAGGCTCGCTGATAAACAACAGACACTACGGATCCACGGGCAAGGGGTATACGGGAGCCCTTCGATGGTACACACATGCAGCGGTTGCCACTCTAGCCGCAACCCGCAACCGCTCGTCAATGGCAACTTTCGTGAACTGCCATATGCGAGAGAGTTACCCTCATACTAAACTAAAGCCAGAGCCATGTAGCCCTCATGGTTGTACTGTATGTCCCAGCTTTTGCTGACAGATAGGGTCCTAAATCCATGTTACTAAAAAGTCAAGTTTTACTTTATCATTTCATATACTCATTAATCAAGATTAAAGATCATGCTTTGTTAAAGAGGAGCACTAGCAATAACTACCCAGATGCAAAAATAACCCATAGGATTCCAAGGTTCAAGGTAACAAATCTAGGTAAGCCGTATGGCAACAAGATTAGACACATGCATATCATTTGATTTAAAACATCATGATTAGGACATCAAGGAAGATCCCATATAATACTTGCCTTGAAACAGATCCTTTCTTCAAAGATCAACGTCTTCAAAGATTAACTTCTTCAAAAGATCTTCTGAAACACCAACTTCTCGATCTCCAACGTAACACTCACCGATTGGACAAAATCACAAACACCACTCAAACACCTGACCAAACATAGCATACATACATATCTATTTAGAACAATACACCAATCAATGAAAGTGATTTTAAAAGAAAACTACGCATCTCTACGACCACATAGACGTGAAGACACACTAAACGGTGCTACGGTGATCAAGCTACGACTAACGGGGATTTTGCTTTTTAAAACAAGAACTAAGAGCTTTATTAGTTTTAGCTATGAAAAAGGATGGATAAGGTATTTCAGAGAAACACCCAAGTTAGATTAAGTCAAAGTTATATTTGGATCTCGAAATAAAAGTAGAACTAATCATATTTTATATATAAAACAAGTTGCATAGTTGTTAATCAAGTTAGGAGTTAACCATAAAATTACAGAGCTATTAACATGGTATTAAAGATCACTAATGAAAAGGTTATGCCGATACGAAGCCAACGCAACTTGAACGGGACGAAACGGATCTCAAACGGAGAAGATATGATTTAAACAAGATTTAGAGATTAAACATGGAATTGAAAAGCATTAAATAAATATTTATTTTCAAAGTTTGCAAAACAGATAGATTATGGTTTTAACATGTAGATAAAAACTCTACGAATCTAACGCAATTTGAATGGAGGAAAACGGAGTTAAAATGAATATTTTATAAACAGTTGAAAACTGATGGTAGAACTGAAATTTATTTTTGGAATAAAACAATTACCGCGTGGAAACACGCTTTCCAAAGCAAAAAGCGCAAGGCCAGCAGGCGCTTTAGGTCTGCCCGATTGCTGTTGGAGCAGGGCCAGCTCGGTGGTGGCGGCTGCTCTCGGTGTGGGGAAGGGAGGGGCTGAGGGGGCTGTATTTATAGGGGGAGGGCTGGCAGCTAGGGTTCTTGGGCGGCTGGGCCGCTGCTGGGCTGCGCTGGCGCGTGGGAAGGAAGAGGGGAGCGGCCTGGTGGGCCGGCGCGGTGCTGGGGCCTGCTCGGCCGCTGGTGGGCCGGCGGGGGAAGAGAGGGGAGCTGGGCCGCGGGGGGGGAGAGGGAGAGCTGGGCTGCGGGGGTGGCCTGCTGCGGGTGGGCCGCGCTGGGAGGCGGCTGGCGGGCCGAGCGCGCGGCTGGGCCAAGGGAGGGGGAAGCGGCCTGGCGGGGGGGATGGGGGAAAGGAGGAGAGCTGGACCGGCCTGCGCGGGAAGAGGGAGTTGGGCCGGCGGAGGAAGGAGAGAGGGAGGGAGAGTTGGTGGGCTGGGAGGGTTTCTTTCTATTTTCTCCTCTTTTCTTTTCTTTTTCTTTTGTTTCAAAAACATTTTCAAATCCATTTCCAAAACCCTTTTTATTTTCTTAATCTAAATCTCTTTTCAAAACATTTTTAAAACCAAATTTGAAATATGTTTTATTTTAAAAGCTCTTTTCAAAACAAGTTTCCATTTAAATTTTTAAAGAGTTTTTAAATCCTTTTAAATTTCTTTTGCTTGGAAAACTTTCAAGGTATTTTCATAAACCTTTTTGAAACCCACTTTTGAAATTCTTTTGAGTTTTAACAAAACCACACAAACATTGAATCATATGCAAAGGCATGAGTGCACAACCACGTTGCTAATTAAAGGGCAAATTTTAATTTAACAAAAACTTTTTATTTTCCTATGTTTTTATGAGCACCAAATCACAATTAAATCATTTTATTACTATTTTTCCAGAAAGCAAAAATTTGGGGTGTTACAATGAAATATATGGATAGGTGGAGAACCAGGATATTTTTGGTTACTTACTCCCAAGGTAGGTGTAGAGCATTTTTCTAGTGGATCTGAATGTCATATATGTGGATGCGTACCTCCAGGATAGAAGTAGCATATATAAGTGGAGTGTACGTGATCTTGATTTTAAAAGCATGACAAGTCTCTAAGGGTCAACAAAGCTTGACAAAACTCAATGCAAATACAAGTAGTAAATATGATAGTGAATGTTTTCCTAATCTACCAGGCATGTATATATGGTTGTGGTAGGAATTTAAACTCTCATCATACAGAAACTCATCATGTAATATTTTCAATTTTCAAAAGATAAATCCTCCAGAACTCTAGTATTGCTAGGAACAAGATAAACAATAGCTCAACTTTCTCATATAATACCTATCAACTACCTAGACTTAGCTCAAGCATTTGCATCCCACAAGTCTTAGGTTCAGAGCAAATCTTATGTCAAGACAGTTATATCTAAAACTCGGGAGAATTCAAGGTTGAAAACTAGGTACTTGAAAGGAATTACGGCAGAGCAACTATTCATCATTTCCATAGAGTTATTGCCAGAGTTCTTCTTTTATTATTAGCAGCTTCTAAAAACATTTTTACTAAATAGAAAACTCACTTAAAGATAAAGTAGACAATGATAAATCCATAAATATAAAAAGTATCTAAATTGTAACTCTTAAGGATGAAGTGTGAACCTTCATGTGCTCACATATTTTTTTTATTTGAATTAATTTATGCAACTAATAAAAGCAAACTTGAGAGGATAAGGATACTTACCTGGATACATGGGGGTGCTCTCCCCCAAGCTAGATTTTGACGTAATTCTTTTGATGTGGCTGACAGGTAGCAGAGGTGTATTTGTCGGAGTGACTGTTGAGACAACACTCTAACAGCGGGTAGGGTAACCTCTGTCTGCTAGCCTCCTTTGATCCTTGAATTCTGTGGAGATCAAATAGACAACAAAGCTTGTGGAACTGATTAAGTATTAGCCATAAATCTCTAGCTTTGATCCTATTGAGCTCCCTCTAATAAATTTCATTTACTTAGCAGGATCATACACTTACTATTTTTATATTTTTATTATAAGATCAAAACATATTTATTTTCTTTTTATGCCACCATAGCGAATATACCTATGGGTTTTAAGCCACAAGTCTACTCACATGGGGTTTTAGATTTTATGATGACATGCAACAAACAAATATTTTCAATGCTAATGTAGAAAAGTAAATATGATAAAGGAAAAAAGGAAAACTAATGTAGAAAAGATAAATATAGATAACTGCTGATTTTACCTCCCGATGAGGGTTCAGTGTTTTGAGTCCTCTGCATAAGACTTCTTACTGTGTTCATTCTTTAGGTGCATCATTTGATTCCAAGTGGAGACCATGATAACTGCACATCTTGATACGGTGTCACTCACGTTCTCCATTTGCCCAGCAGTTGAAAGTGGAGCGTTAAGTATGGAGGTTGGCAACATCTTGCTCAATGTGTATGTTCTCATAGATCCAGGTCCTTCACTTGGTTGAATTTGGGAGTTGGAAAAACTCCTCCATGTTGCTCAAAAACGTGTCCTGCTCATAGAGACAAGGTAGAGATCAAGTGCATGGGCCCTGTTGGTGGAAAACATCAACAGAACCAAAAGTCTATTCATTCTTCTCTAACCTTAAGCATAGCGAGCAAGATAAAGTTGATGGGTGATAAGAGCAGAATATGAGCATGAGTATAGCAAAAAAAACATTTGTCAGATCAGATTGCTCAACCTATGGAAGGATAGTCTATCTGTGTATATATCTTTCTTTATGACTATCGTCTTCTAAAGATTGGATGTGCAACATTTTAGCTCATATGGTTAAGACAGTGAGATCATGAAGGTTGTACTAGGAACAAAGATTAAAGGAATAGACATGTTGAATTAATCAGGTTGGATTAGTTGAAGTTGTAACTCATACCTATTTGTCTCTTTATTTATGTGCATGCTAGAATCAAGGAGAAGCTTATAAAAGTGATAGTCACTTACCTTGAGATGTTACCTTAATTATTGAGGAGTGATGGTACAGTATCACCTTATGGAAGCTTTCCTTTCTTAGTGGTTGTGCATCTTATTCATGTACTTTTGTATCCTTGTTGCACTCCTTCACTGTCTTGAATTCCCATGATGTTCTTTGTCTTAAAGGGGCTTGGTGGAATTTTTTTGTCCAACCTCTTCCATGGAGTGAGTGCTTTTGATTATATCTTTGTGTGGCACTCTTCTTCTTGTTCCATGAATCATCCCTCTATGATAAATGAGCTATGTCTTCCTTGTTGAAAGTGCATCTAGCCCTTTAGTGGGTTTTGGTGAATTGAGTGACAACACAATTAAAGGTCTAACAAGTTTGCTAAGTGTATCAAAGGTTAAACAAGAAAATCAAATTTGATGGTATTCCACAAAGTGTTGAGATGAAGGTCAAATTGTGTATTGTTGTATTGGAAGACTATGGAAACAATCTAGTTCAAGCAAAATACAACATTGCAAATGGAATCAATGAAATGACTTCTATGTTGTGGGATATCATAGTATCATGTGAAATCAAACATGTTTGGCAAATGGCAAATGGCAAATGAGACATAAGTTTATAGGTATGTATTGGTCTCTATATTGGCTTGCTTTACATGAACAAGAAGAGTTGGATAGTGGACTAGTGTTGATCAAGGATTGAATAATGAATCAATAGTGCATTAGTGAGAAAACACCAAGCAAAGGTCAAATGACAAAGGAGACAATGTATATTGGATATAAGATGGTCTCTACTTTAGTTTGCTTGTATGGACAGAGATTTGGAAAATCACTTTGCATTAATATGATTAAAGTAGAAGTGTGAAGATAGAGATTGAAGTGAGTGATAGGAGTGTCAAGCCAAAATAAGGAAGATCTAAGGAATTGTGAATTGGCTTGACCATATTGATGTGGAGTCTCATATATCAAAGCTTGATTGATCTCGACACTCATATCTACAAGATATTCAAGCAAGGATCACAATATTGTAGAAATGGTTTTCAATCGGTGCTTAATATGATGTGACTTGAGTATGGCTTGATAGGGTGAAGATAGAAAGGAAAGGAATTTGAGGTACTATGGCTAAGGTGAATAAGAGAGTACTTGCATTGAGTCAAAGTACTAATCAAGCTATGAGGAGTCATATTATGTTGAGGAACAATTTATTAGTGGAAGTGACTTGAAGCCATGGGCTGAATTAATGTGTGTTGGAAATATTCAAGTCACAAGCTCTAAGGTGTGTTTGCTCAAAGATATGAGATAATGATGATTGCAAATACATGCTCAAGGTATTATAAGAATGAGGACAATACATTCAGTGGTGCAGCCCCAAATTATCAAAGGATGCGGTGACCAACTCAAAAGCATTTAATTTATTTGATGTTTTGAATTTGAGTTTAGGAAAGGTCGTACTACAAAGGGGGATGCAATGTGCATACTTAAATGTGCAACCAAGTGCTCAAATTCCACAAAACATCATCTCATACCTTGCCCAGACTCCTTGCAAAACAGTTTTTCATTCAGAGCATTTTTGGGCAGCGCAGCAGTGTTGTTCCCCAGTGCAGCAGTGCTGCGGTCCAGCAGTGCCGGACCTTAGTCCAACAGTGCCGGACCTTAGCCAACAGTGTCGGACCTGTCCGGCAGTGCCGGGCCTGAGTCCAGTAGTGTCGGAACTTAAAGTGTCCGTTGGACAGCAGAGGGTATTTATATCCCCTTCCTGTTGCCCCCAACGGTCATCTCGACCATTCCCCAACCAGTGCAGAAACAGGAAGCTCTCTCTCTCTCTCTCTAACTCCATTGGAGCACCTCAAGCTTTCTCCTTTTTGATTCCTCTCCAATCCTTTGAGAGATTGAGCCTCCAAACTTCATTAGAGAGCAGCCCAAACTGTTCTTCAACGCCTAGAGCACTTGGTTCGCGTTCAAGCCGGTAGATTGCATTTGTTACTCTTGGAGCTTGCTCCTAGCCGGCTAGAGTGTCGCCCATGGAGCTTGCCAACTTGTGTGGCAGCCCCGGGAGGTTTGTAACCATCTCATTGCAGCTAAGAAATCACCCTCACTTCAAGAGTTCACTCTCTTGATTTGGGAACGAGGGAAAGGCAAGCCTTGTGTGGCGAGCCTAAGCCTTGTGTGGCGAACCTCAACAACGTGGACTTAGGCCAACCATGGTGGCAACGCTGAACCACGGGATAAATCTTGTGTCACTTGTGTTTTGTGTTGTTTGATTTACTTGCATTTTTCCTCAAGGTGATTTCTAGGGTTTGGTCCCGATCTACTTGGTGGTGCAGCTCCTACCTATTCTAAGTGGTGCTAGAGGTTCCCTACACCTCTAGGAAGGTTTTCATTCAAGTACAATTTCCATTCTAGTTATACATTTTGAATTGTGCTCAGTTCTGTCCTAGTGACCAGCACTACCGCCCCAGAGAGCAGCAGTGTCGGGCACCCTGGCAGTGCCGGACCCAAGGCCGGCAGTGCCGGACCTGTGCTAACAGAAAAGTGTCAAGTTGTTTTAAACAGACCTATTCACCCCCCCCTCTAGTCCTCCAAGGCGACATCAAGGTCCTTTCAATTGGTATCAGAGCTTGGCTCTCTATTTCGGGCTTAACCGCCTTGAGAGAATGATGTTGACAAGTGGGGAGGTATCTCTATAACTTCTACTTTTAGATGGCTCAAATTATGCATCTTGGTCTGCTCTTGTGCTTGATATTTTTAGGGGCATGGGTCCTCATATAGAGCAGATTGTAGATGTGAGCATTTCACGTCCTAGTGATGATTTGGACTATCTATCTAGAGAGGAAGTGAAATGCTAACAATACAATGCTCAAGCTACTAATGTCTTATTTAGTGCCTTGAGTGAAGATGTTCTTGATGTTGTCATATTTGGAGATGATGAACCACTTGATGATGCTCATATCATTTGGACTACTCTCAAAGAAAGATATGGCAAGTCCAAATATGATGAGGAGTTGCTCTCATTGGAAGTATCACTTGAGGAGTGCTCAACTTCACCAACACATGTAGAGCCTCAAGTGATTCTCCCAAAAGGTCTAAGTGATCATGCCACATCCATCTCCTCACCGACATGTGAATTAATGGAAGGTAATAAAATTGTTGGTGAGGACATTGCTTTTACATGTGGCACTTCTACTTCCTCTAGTTCTTGTGAGACTAACATTTTGAAGGAAAAAGAAGCTTATGATCGGTGGAGGCCAAATGATGAATCCACCTCACCTAGAAGCCCAACTCTCTATGCCACTTCTCATATGGGTCTCATGGCAAAGAATGAGAAGAATGTGGCAAGTGAGAGTGAGACTGAGAGTGATAGTGATAGTGAAGATGAAAGTGATGATGATAAGATCACATAACACCTTGCTCGTCTAGGAAAGAAAGACAAGTTGATGGTGCTCAACCTCATAGAGAAAATTAATGAGCAAGAAGAATCACTTCACAAGCAAGAAGACTTTCTCATTGCAAAGATCAAATGCTTGGAGAAGTTGACCAACAAGCATAAAAAGCTTAAGTGCTCTCATGCTAGTTTGGTGGAAAAGTATGAAAACTTGTCAATTGAGCAAACTCATACTATTAACTCTCTATCTTGTGTTGCTCAATTAGAATATGAGAATTATATGCTTAAGGAGAAAGTGGAAAGGTTCACTAGCAAGAATGAGACTTTGCAAGAAAGTCATGATGAGCTATTGTGCTCTCATGAGAAGATTATGGATTCTCATATCATGCTAGAGATTGCTCATGAGGTTATGATAACAGCGGTAAAATCATATCAACCTCACACCCACAAATACACATGTGCACAAGCTCAATCTATTTTATCATATGCTAACAATTGTTGCTCTCAAGTAAGCCAACCTTCCGTTGAGCATGTATTTGTAGAAATATGTGATGACCCCATCACAAAAGAAAATGAACAGCTCAAGGAAGAAATTGAGAGGCTAAGAAGGGACATGATTCATTGCAAGGGATCAACCAATTCATGCACCAAATCCCATCAACTAAATCACAAGTCCAACAATGGGTTTGAATGTGCACTAGTTGAGAGCAAGGGCAAAGTTGGTACAGATCAGCCTGCACAGATAGTGGCACAACAGCAGCCCCGAGCAGCACAGCCACCTAAGGGCGGTAGTGCCGCTATGAAGGGCGGCAGTGCCACTCCCCACAGAAAAGGGAAGGCTACCACTTCTACCCTTGCTCAAGTCAAGTCCAAGAAGAAGGTCTCCAAGCCAAAGCAATACCCTTAGAAACCAAAGAATACTTCCATCACTTGCTTCAAGTGCAAGAAAGAGGGTCACCATGTGAGAGATTGCTCTTTGGAGAAAGAAAAGAAGGACATGAGCAAGATCCAAGAGAAGAAGAAGATGGCTCATGTCAAATGCTTCAACATGGGACACAATGCCTCTATGTGTTCCAACAAGGTTGATGACCAAGCAACACTTTCAAAGAAGATAAGAATAAGCAACAGGAAGTGTTATGGATGCAATGAGAAGGGACATGAAGTTGCATCATGCCTCCACATGAATGATGAAGTCTTGGCATCATCAAGAAAGAGGCTAACTAGCAAGGTAGCAAGCAAAAGGCAAGAAAAGAAGGCCAACAAGAACAAGAGCCGCCTATGCTACACTTGTAGAATAAAGGGACATTTTGGTAAGGATTGTCCCATGGGTAACACTCTTAAGCCAAACTTTTCAATTGATGAAAATTTGCTTATGAGGCCCAAAAATGACACTTGTGCTAGAAAGGTGATTGGTTCACCACATGCTAGCACAAAGGCCATTTGGGTGCCTAAGTCTCTTGTGACTAACATTGATGGACCCATCTTGGTATGGGTACCAAATTGTGTTTGAAGTGTTGTAGGTACTTGAAGGTGATATGAAGCTTCGGGGTGCTTAAGCAAGTTGATTGAAAATATTCACTCAAGTTATCAACCAATTCATATTGTCTTTCTTATATGGTTGACCCAAAGATGGATTTATGGAAATATTTCAATCTTCATATTTATCTTGGTAACTAGTATCTAACCCTTACTAGCTAGCCACTTGACTTGTGTAGTCTCTAGCAAATTCACAAATGTGTGTATGTTTGTAAATGAGTAGAGTATCTAGAATATTCTAGTAAATAATTCACTTTCCATATGATGTTTTTAATGGCTCTCTAGTAGAGCAAGTTCTTATTATATTGTAGGTTATGAAGTATAGAGACAGGAGATCATTAAGTTGCTGCCGCACCAAATTTCCGCTGACATACTCTATGAAGAAGTGCAGCACACACACTTGCTGGAAATCAGCAGGGCGGTAGTGCTGCCCCTCCTACCTCAGTAGCAACTAAAATCAGTCTAAGCTATGGATGAAGCCTACAACATGTTCATAAGCAAAGTGAAGATGAAGGGACCACCTCATCCATTACATTCATAAGGGTGGTAACAACTAAATCTCAAGTGCATGTTATTTTCACATTTTACTCCTTTGTGTCTTGTGTAGCCACTTAGGGAAATAAAGCACTTGGTTATATATATTGGTTGCTGGTCATGGAAGAAGAATATGATTAGAATTGAATTGATCATCCACACCAAGTAACATAGATGACTTGAGTTTCCTTTGTGGACTTCAAACCAAGAATTTTAAGATGAAGAAAGCATACTTTGAGTTGGTTTGAGGGATTCAAATACTTGGCTCACATTGAAGAATACAAGTAAATTTCAAGAAGGCCAAGAATGAAGAATCAAGCTCAAGTCAAGTAGAGACACTTATCACTCATAATTCAAGAACTCTCTGCTTGATGTATTCTTGTCATATGGTAAATTGGCAAATTCTCATTCTCATCTTATGACCATCTACATGCTCTAACGGTTGTAAGTATTTCTTGGCACATTTCAATTTGATTATCCTTTTGTTGCCATGACCTAGATATAGAGTGAAATCCTAAGTTCTTAATTGAATAAAGTGCTATGTGAGAAGTTCAAATACTTAGAGCACTTATCAAAATGGACTTTACTCTATGACTAGTGTTGTGAGACTAACCTTTCTCTCTAAGTGATATTTGTGTAGTCTCACTAGCTAAATAAGAAAATGTGTTTCTCAAATGGAGTGTGCTTTGATAGGAAAGTCATCAATCCAAAATTATGTGATGTATTTCCTCTATAGTTAATTTGGTGTTGATTTGTATATTTTAGGCACTCACTATAATATGGCTTAAATCTTCCCTTTGGACTTAAATGACCAATCATGCATATTTACATTACCATTCCACTCATAAGAATTTGCATGAAGCTTTAAGGGAGATTTAGTCCATGTTATGAGGTTTCTCTATTTAGTGACCCATTTGCCATCCACATATAAAGGGTTACCAAATGAGAAACTAGTACTTGTGATACTAATATTCTCTTGTGATTGAGCTTGTTTATAGAAAATCTAGATGAAGAGGTTGTGCTTAAATTGGATGAATCACAAGCCTAAAGGTTGCTCTTCACCTAAAGTAAGAAGAGGTTGATTTGGATAAGCTATATTTGAAGAATTCACAATATTACAAGCATTGATAAGATGACTGAATGGAAATAACATCTCATAAGTATTCTCAACCAAAATCACCTCAAGATTGGACAAGAAGTAGAGAAGAATTGAAAATCATCAAATCTGTCCAGAAAAGTGAAATCTGAGTTCACTGCCTTCAAGAATGGATTTGGATATTCAAACACTAATGAATTAGCTTGAAACTTTGTGAGCATGCAATACACATATATTACTTGCTGCTGCAAAATTGGCATGAAGATTGGGTTAGAAGAATATCAATTTCAATTGGTTTCTGTCAGCCTCAGCATGCAATTTCAGACTTGAGCAGTTTTGGTAGAAAAATATATTTGACTGCTCAAATGACGTCCAAATGGGCTAAAATTTCTACAGCAGTTAAAGGACATGTATATTCATACCTCTACCAAGTTTCATCAATACTGGACTAGTATTTTTAGATATATGAAGCTTTCTCTAAAGAGGACAAAATCTGAAAACTATGTGTATTTCAGACATTGGTAGTTATTGGAAAATTGATTTGACTGAGCAAATTGAATCAAAATGAGCTGACATTTTGACAGCAGCTAGATGACTCATGGATGCACATCTCTACCAAATTTCATGCATATTGGACTGATGGTCTGACAGATATGAATTCTTTTCCAAATAAGACAGAATCTGAAAATTCAGTGTTTGGAATTGAATTGCAAGCTGCTTGAAGGAGAATTCAGTTGGAACATAGTATAAACTTCTCCCTTGACCCCAGGATCATTGATATGCATGTATCTACCTTGTGTACTCTTGTGTGCAAACATTGAGGGGGAGTTTAGCTAATATCTTGTGGGGCAAATTGTTTCTCTCAAATTCATGATTATGTTGTCTCACACATTGGAGAAACAAGGATGGATGGTTCCTTTAGATTCTCTGGCTGTCTCACACTTATTCTTGGATGTCTTGGTCTTTATAAACCAAGAGCTTCTGGTTTAGTGTTGAATGTCCCAATCCTTGGTGGAACCAGCTATAAATAGGTTGGAGAGAAATAATTGATTTGTGGACTCTCATTGTTAGTTTTGCACTCTATAGCTCTTAAAGTGCGCATGATCCATCCCATTGATTACCCAGGATCTTATCAACAAAAGTGGTAACTCCTAGTTCACAATTTGCAAGTTTTATAAATTTTACCTTTTTGCTCTCTATGTGAGTTGCTTTAGGTAAAGAAAGAACTAGAAACCTAATATGGATCTTGGATGATCATGAAAGCTCTATTTCACCACATTTCTTCAAAGTGATAACTATGGCCATCCAAATCATCAATTCTCACTTATGATGGTCATATTAATATGGTGATATATCTACCTTGGTGGTGGTATGTTCTCTTTGGCATAAGTTCAATTGTTGCAATTTTATCATGCCTTGACCAAGATATAGGATGAACTCCTCTAGACTCTTAAACCGACTCAAGTGCATTTCACAAGTAATTTGAGTACTTGATGCACATATTAAGGGGGAGCTCATTCTATGTTTTGTGTCTTTTGAGACTAACCATTTCTTCTAAGTGAATTTGGAGTCTCTCTTGCTAAGAATGAGTTTCTCATGGGTATGCTACATAACTAACTCAATCCAAATCGGTAAAGTTATCTCTCATATTCATTTGGATTGCAATCTTATCTTGTTAGTAGCTACTCTCCATAATATAGCTTAAATTCCCTTGTTTGGACTTAAATGACCAAAAGTGCATATATTCTTGTCTTCCACATATATATGTATGCACTATCAAAAAGGGGGAACTTAGTCTATGTTATGAGGTTTTGCAATTAGTGATCTACATGCCTTCCACATCCAAAATGGTCACTAGTTGTGAAACTCTAGCTTGTGCAATTTAATGCCATCTCTTATATTTGTAAGCATTTACTAGGTGATATCTATGTGACATTATGAGATACAAGCAGCCATTCCAATTGGTATCAACTTGTGAAGATTCCTTCAATTGGTGTCATACTATGAAGATCATATTTCAATTGATATTGATGGACAATCTTTCAATTTGGTATATCAAGAAGTATGTCTTCAATTGGTATCTCAAAATGACAACAAGAGCTAGCAATGGACTCTCAACTGAAATCAAGCACAAGTTTGTATGTTTCCTTCAAGATGATGATAAAGATAGATGGGCACAATTGATATATTTTTGCTTAAGCAAGTGCCAAGCCCATCAAAGCACTAAATTCGAAATAATCATCATGATGGAGATTATGAGGCTTAGAACAAAGTTATATCACTCCATGAACTCTTGTACTACCTTTGTGCATCTAGGCCCTTACATGCTAGTGTGTGCATGTGTATGCAATACTTTTGAGCCACACCATAAGTTTGTTCTTGTGGTGACGATTAGAGAATGAGTTAGATATTTGGTTGATACCTCTTGTGGTGATAGCATGAGTTTTTCTTATGATAAAACTGTCATCTAAGTGAGGTATGAGCCAAATATGCTATCTTCTCAAGAATCTTGACTTAATCTGTTGCATACTTTGTTTGGTAGCAAACATAGAAGAGAAATCTTGTATGCTAAAACTTCTACCTACCTCTTGCCCTCTCTTGTCTACCATGTTTGCTTCCTTTTGGTAGAGAGATCCTTTTTGGAGATTAATGCCAAAAGGGGAGAAATATTAAAAGTGTAAGGGGTATAAAAAAAGATTGATATGTAAAGGGGAGAAATATGTTGTGTGTGCAAGGATAGTTGTGCCGTCTATCATAGGTGCGGCAGTGCCGCCCGGTGTAATTTCAGTATTTATTGTCTCTGATTTGTATAACTTTCATGAGCATCATGTTTATCTTGATGACACCTTGCACCCCACAGATGCTATGATATAGGAGAGTTTCTCACACTTGTTCTTAGATATGTGCATTTGGCATTTGAGTCCAAATTTGAATTCCATTCAATGCACACATTTAGGGGGAGCTCACTATATCATAGGATCCAAAATCTTATCATTTATCAATATCTTGTAAGCTCTAATTGTGTTGTCATCAATCACCAAAAAGGGGGAGATTGAAAGTGCATCTAGCCCTTTAGTGGGTTTTGGTGAATTGAGTGACAACATAATTAAAGGTCTAACAAGTTTGCTAAGTGTATCAAAGGTTAAACAAGAAAATCAAATTTGATGGTATTCCATAAAGTGTTGAGATGAAGGTCAAATTGTGTATTGTTGTATTGGAAGACTATGGAAACAATCTAGTTCAAGCAAAATCCAACAATGTAAATGGAATCAATGAAATGGCTTCTATGTTGTGGGATATCATAGTATCATGTGAAAGCAAGCATGTTTGGCAAATGGTAAATAAGACATAAGTTGATAGGTATGGATTGGTCTCTATATTGGCTTGCTTTACATGAACAAGAAGAGTTGGATAGTGGACTAGTGTTGATCAAGGATTGAATAATGAATCAATAGTGCATTAGTGAGAAAACACCAAGGAAAGGTCAAATGACAAAGGAGACAATGTATATTGGATATAAGATGGTCTCTACTTTAGTTTGCTTGTATGGACAGAGATTTGGAAAATCACTTTGCATTAATATGATCAAAGTAGAAGTGTGAAGATAGAGATTGAAGTGAGTGATAGGAGTGTCAAGCCAAAATAAGGAAGATCTAAGGAATTGTGAATTGGCTTGACCATATTGATGTGGAGTCTCATATATCAAAGCTTGATTGATCTCGACACTCATATCTACAAGATATTCAAGCAAGGATCACAATATTGTAGAAATGGTTTTCAATCGGTGCTTAATATGATGTGACTTGAGTATGGCTTGATAGGGTGAAGATAGAAAGGAAAGGACTTCGAGGTACTATGGCTAAGGTGAATAAGAGAGTACTTGCATTGAGTCAAAGTACTAATCAAGCTATGAGGAGTCATATTATGTTGAGGAACAATTTATTAGTGGAAGTGACTTGAAGCCATGGGCTGAATTAATATGTGTTGGAAATATTCAAGTCACAAGCTCTAAGGTGTGTTTGCTCAAAGAGATGAGATAATGATGATTGCAAACACATGCTCAAGGTATTATAAGAATGAGGACAACACATTCAATGGTGCAACCCCAAATTATCAAAGGATGCGGTGACCAACTCAAAAGCATTTAATTTATTTGATGTTTTGAATTTGAGTTTAGGAAAGGCCGTACTACAAAGGGGATGCAATGTGCATGCTTAAATGTGAAACCAAGTGCTCAAATTCCACCAAACATCCTCTCATACCTTGCCCAGACTCGCTGCAAAACAGTTTTTCATTCAGAGCATTTTTGGGCAGCACAGTAGTGTTGTTCCCCAGTGCAGCAGTGTTGCGGTCCAGCAGTGCTGGACCTTAGTCCAGCAGTGTCGGACCTGTCCGGCAGTGCCGGGCCTGAGTCCAGCAGTGCTGGAACTTAAAGTGTCCATTGGACAGCATATAGTATTTATATCCCCTTCCTGCTTCCCCCAACGGTCATCTCGACCATTCCCCAGCCAGTGCAGAAACAGAAAGCTCTCTCCCTCTCTCTAACTCCATTGGAGCACCTCAAGCTTTCTCCTTTTTGATTCCTCTCCAATCCTTTGAGAGATTGAGCCTCCAAACTTCATTAGAGAGCAGCTCAAACTGTTCTTCAACGCCTAGAGCACTTGGTTCGCGTTCAAGCCGGTGGATTGCATTTGTTACTCTTGGAGCTTGCTCCTAGCTGGCTAGAGCATCGCCCGTGGAGCTTGCCAACTTGTGTGGCAGCCCCGGGAGGTTTGTAACCATCTCATTGCAGCTAAGAAATCACCCATCACTTCAAGAGTTCACTCTCTTGATTTGAGAATAAGGGAAAGGCAAGCTTTGTGTGGCGAACCTCAACAACGTGGACTTAGGCCAGCCTTGGTGGCGACGCTAAACCACGGGATAAATCTTGTGTCACTTGTGTTTTGTGTTGTTTGCTTTACTTGCAATTGTCCTCAAGGTGATTTCTAGGGTTTGGTCCCGATCTACTTGGTGGTGCAGCTCCTACCTATTCTAAGTGGTGCTAGAGGTTCCCTACACCTCTAGGAAGGTTTTAATTCAAGCACAATTTCCATTCTAGTTATACATTTTGAATTGTGCTCATTTCTGTCCTAGTGACCAGCACTGCTGCCCCAGAGAGCAGCAGTGTCGGGCACCCTGGCAGTGCCGGACCTGTGCTAACAGAAAAGTGTCAAGTTGTTTTAAACAGACCTATTCACCCCCCCCCCCTCTAGTCCTCCAAGGCGACATCAAGGTCCTTTCACTTGTGCGCGTTGTTAAACTTCATGTGTCTCCCTCTTTATCTCCAGTGTGAGTTTATCTCAGGACTTCCCATTTTGATATTGAAAGTTTTTCCTACAGGGTTAGTCCGACAAAATATACCAATGTCTACTCAAGCAGTTTTTAGTTCAATAACCAAACTAGACTCCATGTCTACTCAGAGTAAGGAATGCTATTTAACCTAAGCACCACGCTTAATTTAAAACCCAATAGAAGCATGATCAGTACTTCCAAACTAACACTTACTAGGATAGACAAAGGTAGCATGAAGGCATTATAGAGATCTACTCATATGGAGAGAATGATTAGTGTTTAACAAATTGAGCATGTCTTTAAAAGGTAGGGACAACCAAGATAGCAATATGGCAAAGGATGTTTTTATGTAAGTTACTCCCCCAAGCTTGAATTTTGCAAAAATTCAAGTTTGGTTGAATTTAATTCAATGTTGCATGATGATTGGTTGGACATACCTTGTGCTTGTTTGCCCTTCTATCTTTTTGCTCCAATCCTAAAAAGGTTAGTGACAAGAATACCCAAAGGAATATTTTTACAATTATATTTCTATGCTCATTACACAAGGCATTATTACAAACAAGTGGAAACTCTTGTTATGATCTAGTAAGTGCTTATTTTAGGACGCTAAGCTTGTCCTTAGGAAACCATCAAATTACTATTATGTTGGTGAAGTGGTTTCCCCTCCAACACCAACCTATGTGTACCTATATCAAGATCAACTTAACGGGGTCTGTAATATTTATTATAGACATATGCATCGACAACCGCCCTTTTAAAGTTTTTATAAATAGAAAGAAAGAGGGGGTTGGAGATCTTGAATGTGGTGAGATTGTAGAGACCAATTGATTGGGGAGATGTTTCATATGAGCATGGAGTTAATGAAGTGGTTATGGGATAGATCCCATGCTCATTGATGTCATCTTCGTCTCCAATCTGAATGTTCGGAATTTCACCTGGATTGGTCTCATCTAGGTTCTATTTCATAGATGGATGAATCTCACCTTCAAAGGGAGTTTAAGGCTCACCATTTGAAATTGAGCCAAGGTTGGAATCCATTAAGGCTTCTTCCTTTTCCATCCATTCTACACATTCCAACTATTGTCGTAGCATCTCTTGGTCATCCTTGTGTTCTTCATGACTCATATGCTCCGGTTGTCTTGGTGAATTTCTAGGATCATCATGAGACTGGGAAGGAAGGGGCTAGGAGGAATCTACGAGGTCAAGGATGGGTTTAGAGATGGGTTCATGATTTGTGGACATAGTAGGGAAGAAGATATAATTTTCTATATGGCTTAGCTCTCCTTCTATGGCATCACTTGACATTCCATCCTCGACTTCTTCATAGTAGGAACCAGGACACTCTTTAAGAGAACCCTTCTTGCAAGAATTTGAATTATCTCCGCTTGAAGGTCTCTTATGAAGCCAGAAGTCTAAACCATCAGCATTTGGAAGATCCAAGGTTGGAATTTCTTCTTCCCTTAGAGAATTTTGGGGTATTGATGGTTTAGGATTGATAGCTAAATCTTGGGATTGGAATTGTTGTGATTTGGCTATCGAAACCTCCTCTTCTTGTCCAGGAACTGATTCCTTTTCTTTATCAGGGATTGGCTTCTGAATGCTAGGGCAAGGAGTCTTTCCACTCATTAAATCAATCAAATTTCTTGCTTTACTAGCAGATAGGCAAAGGAAAGATCCTCCAGAGGCTGTATTAAGGAATTGCTTATCTTCCCAGCTAAGGCCCATAAAAAAGTGGTGTAGAAGAATAGGTTCTAGAATATGAAGATTTGGGCCAGTGAGAGTAAGGTCAATAAAGTGATCCCATGATTCGTCAAGAGATTATTTTTCTAGTTGTCTAAAAGTAAGAATCTCATTCCGAAGATAAACATCTTTGGTGATTGGAAAATATTTTCTAAGGAAATTAGTGGATAGCACCTTCCAATCTCCTTGAACACTTCCTATGTTGAGTTTGTACCAATGTTTAGCTCTTCCAACTAAGGAGTATGGAAAGAGCTTCCATTGAATGGTCTCATTGGACATGCCTTCTATGCGAAGGAGGTCACGGACTTGTCCAAACTCTTCTAGGTGTGTGTATGGGTTTTCCTCCTCTTCTCCGAGAAAGGTTGTTTTTGAAGAAATTCTATGTATTTCGAGCTTATCTCAAAACTAGATGTCATGATAGGCTTTGAAGATTCTGGTGGTTTGAGGTATGTGCTCGTGAGTCTACCATATTGATAGATAGGAATGTTATCCTCCATGGTAGACAAGATATCAAGAAATAGGTAAGAAGAAAGAATAGCAGAGATGAGGTGAAGAATAAAAGTAAAGGATAGAGGAAAAGGATAAAGATAAGGAAAGATAAAGATATATATTTTTTTATTTTAGAAAATAAATGATTAAACTAGTTCATATTTAACTTAGCAACCATTTCCCCGAAAACGGCGACAGAAAGCTTGTTGGGTATTTTAGACGCACACAGATAAATCTGCAAGCACATGGATACCGTTGTAGCTTTCACCCGGGAAGGGTTTTAAATATCGTATCTACAGGGAAACGGGAGAATCAACTACACTCTAACTTAACTAGAAAATATAAGTAGATGGAATAAAGTATATGGTAAGAACAAGATAAGGTGAAAACAAAGTTAAAGGTAAGGGGGAATAATCTAGTGTAAGGGCTATAATAGGAGAATAGAGAGGATAACTAGGGTTTCTCTACTTCTAATCTCAAGGAGATATATCTATATATAGGGACTTACAACGTGAAAAGAGACACCATAGAGGATGCTTAACCATAGGTATCCAGCCCTGTGAGTCCTACAAACGGGATGTGGGATACAAAGGTAACGACGGAACTGTCATTTTCCGCGCTACTACCACGGGTCCGGAATGTTAGGAGACAATCACAAGTAATCTAGGTCTAAGCACCGTGCTTACACCTATACTACTCTAACCTATAGCATCCTATAGATTAAAGTACTCGGAAGATTTGCAAACCAGAAATAGTAATTGCTCAATGAAATAAGAAGTAGATTACCAGAGTGATCTCAGGAGCAAACTTGATTAGAGCTTGATCATGTCGAAGTACAACCAGAGGAGGCTCCAACAGGCTGGCATCTCCTCTAATCTTCCCTCGCTCTCCATCTCTCTACTATCTAGATCTATTCTAGTTTAGAGAAGAGAGGATATCCATCCGAGGAACACCTCTCATCTCCAAACCTAGCTTTTGCTCTCTATGAATAATGATAATAGGGTCTTTTTTCTCAGGGGTCAGGGGCCTTCCTTATATAGCCTCCTCAAATGAATGTCGGCCGTCGGATCAAACCGACCTTAGGCGAAGGGTTTAGATTGATCCTCAAAGGCGGTGGAGCACGATCCGCAAAGTAGAGCCTGATTGGCTGCTGGCTCGGGGCGGGCGCCCTAGGGGTTATGGTGGGCGCCCTGCCTACGGGCCCGTTTCGCCTCCCGTTCGTTCTCGTGTCTTCTGGTACCTTCTAGTAGAAAATTGTGCGGTTGATAATTATCTCTATGTAAACATGACATGTGGGACTTTCCTTGCTATTTCCTAATAACCCCCCACAGAAACAGACATTCACCAAAACTTGTGGAATTTCATTAGTAAACCCCCCCTATATCTAGATGTGAATTGCATATGGATCCTTTTTCATGTTTAGTTGACGGTTAAAATTGGTACTTAAGGACTGTCAACAGCTGCGTCGTCGAAGGCATAGCCAAAGATGTCCACATTCAGATTGATGACCACTTCATCCCTACAGACTTCCTAGTCGTTGATATGGGAGAAGATGATTATGATCCACCTATCATCCTTGGAAGACCGTTCCTAAGCACCACCAGAGCCATCATCTACATTGGGACAGGAGAAGTGCACCTACACTTCCCCTCTAAGAAGGTACGTCGTTACTTTAATGCTAACTATATTGTTGAAGAATCTAAGCAGAATAGAATGAGAAGAAGACGTCGCTACCGCAACCAAAAGAAGCAGAACACTAAGGACGGATGGGCAGACTATGAAGGAGAAGTGTCAAGATATGAAGTGAGATGCCCTAAAGAAGAAGAAGAGTCAATATACGCAACTCCACTCTCTAGGCCAAACACACCACCAACTCCAAGGTTGGGAAATGAAAGATCATTCAATGACTACCCCAGGCACGAGAGCAGAGAATCATGGGAAGAGACAAAGGTATGTCGTTTCAATTTTAATAACTATCCAGGAAAGAGAGCTTGTCCTAAGGAGGCCACAACACCGACACGAGTGTGGAGAGAAAAAGAAATCATATTAGAAAAAGAAACACAGCTGGAGGCACCAGCTACGCCGTTCGAGGAGCCCCAGGACAACTAAGGACGTAAGGAGTCCTGTTTGGAGGACTTAAACCACCGAACGCCGTGCCAAGAGGTAAAACTTGGTAGTTATCTTTTCCCTCAATTATTTACTTCCATAGTTAATCATGTTTACGCTATCTTAAAAAGAAAATAAAAATGTTTAAAACTATTAAGCCCCATGTGAATAGACTCGTGGCATAAAACCCATAAGTGTACTCGCTGTGGTGGTATAAAAATAAATAAATATGTTTTGTCTTATAAAATAAAAATATAAAAATAGCGAGTTTATGATCGTGCTAAATAATAACATCCATTAGAGGAAGCTCGACATGATCCAGGCTAAAAATTTATGACTAACACTTAATCAATTTCATAAGTTTTGTTGTCTATTTGAGCTTCATAGAATTCAAGGATCAAAGGAGAACAGCAACTAGAGGACATCCTACCCACTGCCAGAGCATTCTGACAAGGACACCTCTGCTATGTGCCAGTCACATCAGAAGAAATTACGTCAAAATCAAGCTTGGGGAGACCACCCCCATGTTCAAGTCACATCAGAAGAAATTACGTCAAAATCCAGCTTGGGGGAGAGCACCCCCATACTCAGCTAAGTATTTTTATCTATCATTCTTAATATCTATACTCTGCTAAAAATATAAAAGATACATAATCATAAAAAACCCAATAAATATTTTTCCATTTATATATATATATATATGTCTTTGCTAAGTTTAGAAGTTTTGCTAATAAGTATTAGATAATAAAATAAAGTAGCTATGCTAAAATGAACCCTAATGATAAACTCTTAATATGGAGATGATGAATAGTTGTTGTCGTAATTCCTTTCAAGTACCTAGTTTTTAAATTTGAACTCTCTCTCAAGTTTAGGCATAATTATTATGATTTGAAATTTGCTCTAAACCTGAACTTGTGGGAAGAGTACCTGATGTAAAATCTAAGTCGTTGACGAATATGATATGAGAAGGTTTGAGTTGCTATTTATCTGTTCCTAGAGATACTAGAATTCTGGAGAATTTTATCTTTTGAAAACTTTAGAAATGTTGCATGATGAGTTCTTATATGACGAGAGTTTAAATTCCTACCACAGCCATATATACATGCTTACTAGATTAGGAAACCACACATTTACATACTGCTTATGAGCATTGAGTGTGGTCATGCTGTGTGACCCTTGGGAACTAGTCATGCGGTCTGAATCAAGATTCACGTACACTACACCCACTACGCTACTTCTATCTCAGAAGTACGCATCCATATACATTCCACCCACTACGCTGCTTCTATCCTAGAAGTACGTATCCATATATATCCACTCATTTCCATCTCCAGATCCAACCAAAAAGATTCTGCTCCTTCCAAGCTTTGATCTCATGCTTGAGGCTATTAGAGACTTTGGCAGAAACTTGAGAGGACTAACTCCATATGAGATGAGTGGGAAATTCTTGCAAAAAAAGGAAGAGGAAAGTGAAGGAGTTATTGAAGTCTCACCAAGAGTCTTGGGCGCTAAATGGATGCTCAGTTATGACTGATGCTTGGACAGATAAGAGAGGTAGAGGTGTGATGAACTTGGTAGTTCACAGTGCATATGGTGTTTATTTTGTTGATTCAGTGGATTGCTCATCTATGAAGAAAGATGGCAGGTACATTTTTGACCTGGTTGATAAATGTATTGAGGAAATAGGGGTGCAAAATGTAGTTCAAGTTGTGACCGATAATGCAAGACCAAATGAGGCAGCAACTAGTTTGTTGAAAGCAAAGTACCCCTCTATTTTCTGGAATGGTTGTGCAGCCCATACCATTGATCTAATGTTAGAAGATATAGGAAAGATGCCAAAAGTTGCAGCAACAATTAGCAAAGTCAAGTGCTTGACTATTTTTCTGTATGCTCATACTAGAGTTTTGGACCTGATGAGGAAGTACCTTTCTAGAGATTTGGTGAGATGTGGTGTTACAAGGTTTGCTACAGCTTTAATTTGAAGAGCTTACTAGAAAATAAGAAGCAATGCAGAAGCTTTTTTTGGAAGATGAGTTCCATGAACTAGGCTACCTAAAGAGTGTCAAAGGGCAGAAAGCAAACAAGATAGTCAAGTCTGAAACTTTCTGGAAAGATGTTGAGACTGTTGTTACTTACTTTGAGCCATTAGCTAAAGTCTTGAGGAGAATGGACAGTGATGTGCCAGCAATGGGCTTCTTATATGGGTATCTACTAGAGGCTAAGAATGAGATCTCTAAGAGGTTCAAGAATGAGAGGAAAAAGTATGAGGAAGTTTTTCACTACATTGACAAAAGGTGGGATAGTAAGTTGAAGACACCTTTGCATAGGGCCGGTTACTACCTAAACCCTTTCTACTACTATCAGAACAAGGTGGCTATGGAGGAG
Source organism: Microstegium vimineum (assembly GCA_022036555.1). NCBI lineage: Eukaryota > Viridiplantae > Streptophyta > Magnoliopsida > Poales > Poaceae > Microstegium > Microstegium vimineum. Next base: position 5,680,052 of record CM039121.1, read on the forward strand.
AATGAAACATTTAGAGATGGTGTAATAACTTGCATTACAAAGCTTGTGACAGATGAAGTAACTCAAGATGAGATTATTGAAGAGCTTCAAAAGTTTCAAGATGGTGAAGGATCCTTTGGGAAAGACATTGCTAAAAGGCAGTGCAAAAATATTAATTTTGATCCAGGTAAGAATCTGCCTTTCACTTACTAGAGGTTGAAATTCTCATTGCCTAATTGCCTAATTTACATTGTTCTTTGTTTTTACATTTTTAGCTAAGTGGTGGCTGAATCATGAAAGTAGTGCACCAAACCTGAGAAAGTTAGCTGCTAGAATTCTAAGTTTGACTTGTAGTTCATCAGCTTGTGAGAGATGCTGGAGCTTCTTTGAACAAGTATGGATCTGATTTCCTATGTATATTGCTGCTATTCTTCTATCCTCTTTTGTTATTGTCTTACTGAAATAATAAAATTGAACCTATGCAGGTCTATACAAAGAGACGCAACAGGCTACTTCATGATAGGATGAGGGATCTCGTGTTTGTTAGGTTCAACTCAAGACTGAGGCAAAAGAATGAGAAGAAGGATAAAGATCCCCTTGAGAAATCTGTTACTGATGTTTTAGAAGATGAAGACAATGAGTGGATCACTGGTATTGAGCCAGTAGAGATAGATCCAGATCAGGAAGGAGAAGGAGAACCTGGAGCATCATCATAGGGAGTTGCAGCTGCACCTCAAGGACAAGAAAGGAGGAAGGGAGGTACCCACACTAGGAAAAGGAGGCTGCTCCCTACCACTCTTGATGATGATGTGTTATCTGTTTCATCTTCTAATGGAGAAAATGGCAATGATGTGCTATCTTTCTCTGATTCTGAGGCTGAATGATGCTCTCTTCTGTGGTTTGTCTAGTGTGTCGAACTTGGCTGCACTCATGCTTGCTACTATGCACTTGTGGACTTGGTTATGCACTTGTGGACTTGGACTTGCTGTTTATGGCTTGATGTCTTTGAAGTTTGGATTGTATTAAACTATGCTACCTTGCTATTTGTGGACTTATGCTTGGTGTTTATGAAGTTTGGATTGTATTAAACTTATGCTTGTTGTTTATGGCTTGATGGCTTTGAAGTTTGGACTGTATTAAACTATGTTGTCATATTTGCTTGTTGTCATATTGATGTCATATATTGTTGTTTCTATACAAATAGCGAGCTATAGCGGCGCTATAGCGCGCAAAGCCTATTGGCGCTAAGGCTTATTGCGGCCACTATAGCGCGGCTATAGCGACGCTATAGCGGTCGCTATTGCGGCTATAGCGCCCGAGAAGGGTTGACGCTAAATTTTATAGCCCGTTATTTAAATCGATATATATATATATATATATATATATATATATATATATATATTCCCTTTTTATATTATATAAACTTTGATTTTGTTGGTTGTCTGTTTTTTTACATCTAGTATCATTAGTCGTGTCATAATTATTCATATTTTATTTTTTTTATATGTGGTCTTTTTATAGTCTTGAATCAGAGTAGCTGTAATGGAGTCTATTGCTATTTATTTTTTATTTCTATTCTTTTTCTCTATAATATATGTCATTGCTCTACAAACCATAGAAGTCTATGAAGTGTTACTCTTTTTTTTTATTCCTATTCTTTTTCCTTATATGTGTTATTGTTTTTTCCTATTTCTTTCGGTGCGTCTCAGTACAACAGACAAATTTTGTCAGAGTCCATAATTATTTCTTTTTTCTCTCTCTCTATAGTCCCTTTTCCTATTATATAAACTTTGATTTTGTTGGTTGTCTATTTTTTACATCTAGTGTCATTAGTCGTGTCGGAATATGATTCGTATTGAAAATTAATTTATTTTTTTAGCAAAGCAACTTTCTCTAGCTCGTACACATTACCGTCGTGTCTCCGGATGTGTTGTCCTACTCGTCTACGGTGGGGTGCTCGTGATTGCCTATTCCGTGTTTTTTTTATCTTGATTTCCTTTTCTAAGATCTATACGTTTGAAACTCTGACTCTTAAAAGAAAATAATGTTTCTATTATTAATTTGTTAGTTTTATATTAGAAAATAGAATTTATATGGAAACAGGCTGTTGCTAATTCCGTGTTTTTTTATCTTGACTTTCTTTTCTAAGATCTATACGTTTGAAACTCTGACACTTAAAAAAATAATATTTCTATTACTAATTTGTTAGTTTTATGTTGGAAAATAGAATTCATATGCAAAACAGGCTGTTGCCAAGTCCATGTTTTTTTATCTTGATTTCTTTTTCTAAGATCTATACGTTTGAAACTGTGACACTTTAAAAAATATTTCTATTACTAAATTGTTATTTTTATGTTGGAAAATAGAATTTATATGGAAAACATGTTGTTACCAAATCTGAGTCATATACATGATCCAATAAGTTTAGAAACCGGACTCCGTGTCGTGTTAAACAAAAGTTATTCGAACTTGTATGAGTACAAGTTATATATATATATATATATATTGCCCGGTAGTTAGAGGGAGACGGATAAAAAAACAAATGGATGGACCAAAAAATAGCTAGAAATTTTGCCTCTTTATTATTAATTATTATAATATATATATATATATATATATATATATATATATATATATATATATATATATATATATATATATACTAGCAAATATGTCCGTGCGATGCAACGTACTGTTTTATTTGTGATGATCACCATACTTCCTCTTTTGAATTTGACTTGGCATTGAACTCTATATAATATGATACGACACATTTTACTCTAACTTAATATGGATATAGGGGTCAAAACAGTATGAATGTTTTTTTATCGTATTCGCGACCGAAATCGTTTAGAGGGGTTTTGTCGGGTACAAAGGTAAGGGGTACCCTAACCTGTGATAATCTATTGCTTAATATAGCAACCATTTTTAAGGCAAAATCCGATCAGCCATTTGATCAATGGAGAAAGGTCCATCACACGAAGGCCTACCTCACCAACAAAATGGTCAGTCATGGCGCAGCCCATTACTGGAAGGATAGTAGGGAGGATTCCCCTCTGCCTCGACCCCTCAAGTGACGGATAGGGGTCGAACGAACGACCCCTCTGCATCAACCCATCAAACGACGGACAGGGGGTCGATCGAATCTCCCTCTACCTCGACCCCTCGAGTAGCGGACGAGGGTTGAACGAACGACCCCTCTGCCTCGACCCATCGAACAACGGAAGGGGGTCGATCGAACGACCCCCGACCTCAACCCCTCGAATGACGGACAGGGGGTCGATCGAACGAGTGTGGGCAGGGGGCTCGATTGGCTTACCTACTCCTAGTATGGGGTAAAAGGGATCCAATGTGCCTACCTGCTCCCGCCTAACGCCATGGGCACCCAGTACCACGGTCAAATCTACCAACTCATCACCCATACCAGGGTTCTCCGACGATCGTACGGCCCCTGTAGCCACGTCTCGAGTACGGAGACCGGAGGCACCCCCTCGAATCTTGAATAGGACAAGCCCTCGACCGCGTTTCAGGGACGTACAGGGGTTGTGCGGGCCTCGGTACCCCTCGACCCGGGGGCTCGACCCTCACCTCCAACCATTACGGTATGGAGCCTGTCCCATCCGCTCCGCATCGGCTGTGGAGCTCATACCCATCTACAGAAGGCCGATCGCATCACGTCATGCCGCCCGACAGCGACCAGTCCGCCATCACCATGCCTCGGAGCGCCAGAAGGACGGGAGGCCACGCCGCCACAACGATCGACGTCCCACCACGAGCATGGCGCCATAGACACACCTCCCATGCCGCTACAATCTAGGGCTCTGTACACCCATGCCTCCCCTTGATCTATAAAAGGGGACGCTGGGATAGGACCAGGGCATCAAAAAACAAACCGAGACATCAGCTCTCACCAGCACACACCACACTCGATCGCTTGATCAACATCTCAAGCAATCAACCAACTCATCTAGGGTAGTCCGGCTAGCCCTAGGCATCAGCTCGCTCTGAGCACCCCCGTGTAAACCAGCTTGTACTCCCCCCTGTACGAACACCTAGGTGCAAGATAATACAATCCATCCTCCCCCCGCTGGACGTAGGGCCTCCTTTGCCCGAACCAGGATAAACCCTGTGTTCTTCTTGCATCACATCAGGGAGAGGGAGCACGCAATATACAAATTTACTAGTTGGTGGTCTTGACCCACTGGGTCATAACACTGATAGGTTTAGATCAGTCTGTATACGTGTTCAGATATTCAACATCCGATACTGTATCTGTATCTGAATACTCAAATCGCATATTTATGATGTCGATTTCGAATCCTATCGTATTCGTCATGATTGACACTATTCGGATTGGAATCTGAATCCAAATAAAATTATGAAAACAAATGTAATATCATTGATATCCGATCCGTTTTCATCCCTACATGAATATTGTATTACAATTAGTTTAGACTCCATATCATGTACTTTCTTATTTTTCAAGTTTTAAGACGTCCAGATTTTTATATATATTTAGTTTGTATTATGTATCTATAGCAAACATCTATATCCAAAAAAACAAAATAAAACACTCCAGGAAATATTATTTTAGTTAGCCCCATATGCAATTCGTAACGTAATATATTTATTAGTACTTTAAAAAACAAACTTATTTTTTTATAATATTTTTCAGTGGCTAATTAACGTGGAGTGTGGGGTTTTTTTCTAAAAATAAGTTTTTTCAGAAAAAACGTGGATTGCTAATATTTTTTTTTCTTAATTTATTTCCATACACATATTTTATTTTCCCATCCACATTCATTCTCCACCTCATCTCTTCAACCAGGTAACTCATGCCTCATGTGTTCGTCGTGTTGCTGTGACCAAGCGCCGGCTAGCACGCCGTCAAGTAGGGTACGTATTCGTGTCCTATGGCCTGTGGCCAAGCTCCGCCTCGTGAGTAACCCTAAACTCTAAAGAAAAGTCAGTTCAAATCATGGACATCAAAGAAAGAGTAACCCGCTACAAAATTATCAGGTTTTATAAAATAATATGAAACTATCAAAGTGAACGAGATGTTACATGAAACGGGAGAACTACCTTAAGGAAGTCGCTATCATAGCAAGTGGCCTGCAGCTGAGCTCCACCTTAGCTCATTAGCGTCGGTGGGTCCAAGTCTCGTCGCTGTCCGTGGCCGACGCTTGAGCTCCGTGTGGTAGCTCCACCCCGTCAATGCGACATGTATGTGTCCTACGGCCGAGCTTCGTGTCGCCCTCGCGGCGTGTGGCCTGTGGTCGAGCTCCGTCTCGTCACCTCGCCGTGGATTCACCCACGCTCTGCGCCTCTGCGTCGTCGTTGCGGCCCGCGGCTGGCACCTCGTCGAGCTCCACCTCGTGGTTGCAGCCCGCGCCTCTGATCCTCATCGCTACGCTAGTGCAGCCCATGCCCGAGCTCAGCCTTCACGTCGGACTTGGTTCTATTTTGTACTCATCTTGACGGTCGAGCGTGGTTGTGTAAAAAATAGAATATATATATATATATATATATATATATATATATATATATATATATATATATATATATATATATATATCTTTTAGCCAAACTTTTGTATTTAGATTAGAACTTTTATTTGGTACTAATTGGTATTTGGATTAGGATTCTAACTGTCCATGCCTAAAGACATGTATTCAAGCGGCAGCCGTAGACACATGGAATTTTGTATTTAGATTAGAATTAGAATTTGTATTCGAGTACTCATCAGACAGACCTATTTGGATTCGGATTCTAACTATCCAAGACTCGAGTACATATATTCAAGCAGTAGATAGGCGGATAGAAACAATTATCACATTCACAAAATTAGTTAGAAGATGTCATACCAAAAAAATAGAGGGTGAAATTTTACCTCTTTAGTATTAGGTATAGATATAAATATAGATATAAATATAGGTATAGATACTAGCAAAAGTGCCCGTGTATTGCAATGTGTGATTAAATAGAATATTATTCATTTGTACTCTGTTCAACTCACTGATTCTATGTCAGACACCGAAGTCCGACGTCCAATTTGTTTCCGTCTCAACTACTGCTCATCTGATTTTTTGAGTCCACGGCCACTACGATTTCTTGTTCGTCTCAGCCACCGCCTGAGAGGCCTCACATCCAAAAATTTTCCGTGTGTTTTTCTCTTAGAGATGTTTGTGCAAATGTTTTTTTTTCCAAATCAGATGCTTCATCTTTGGTTGTTCATTTAAATCATGTGTTGTGGATTAGTACCAACAACACATTATTGTTTAATTTCTATTCTTATTACCCTATTTTGATTTTGATTAGAATTCTTTTTTATTTTTATTGCTTAATTTTTATTCTAATTATCCTATTTTTATTTGGATTAGAATTTCTTTTCATGTTTACTTGGAAGTTTTACGTGTTTGATATTGGATTTAGAGCTCTATTTAGATTACAATTACAACTCCTAACTTAACTCTGTTCCGTGCTAGATACAAGATCTATTCTAACTCGTATATGAGAACGTGTTATACATACAAGTCCAGACGGGAAAAACTCTCCATTACCGAGTAGTTAAAGGGAGACGGATTTAAAAAGAATGGATGGACGAAAAAAAGAGGCTGAAATTTTGCATATTTATTATTAGGTATTGACTAGCATAATATGCTCATACGTTGCAACCGGAAAAAACAATTAAAATATATGAAAAATAACGATTAAAATGGTACTTAGTTTAATAAATAAGAAGGTATTTATGAAAACAAGGACAACAAACAATATGTATCTAAAGACCATTTAAACACCGTGCAAGACCATTGTTTGCTATGTTCGCTGATTTCGATTGATTAAATAATGTTTTGTGAAAAAAAAACAAACTGAGAAAAAACTGAAAGTAGTACAAGTGAATAGAGCCCATAGCGATTGCTGATGAGATAGAATTTGGGGTAGCATACCCGTTGGGTGCATTAGGGAAGCCCTAAAGCAAGCCCGTACACCCTCCATCCCAAATTATCAATATTCTTAAAAACTCAAAGCATCCCAAGTTTAATAAAAAAATTTAAAGAAAATTTATAAAAATTTATGATATCAAATATATATATATATATACTATGAAAGTATAATTGGGGAAAAATCTAATATACTTAGTTGACGTCCCTATTCGCTTGGATTATCAGTCAGCCACTGAAACGGTATTTTTGTCTCACAACAAAACAACCAAAAACAACATCAGCACACTTTTCAGCCACCGAAACGATCATCCGAACGGAGCGACAAATATTATTATATTATTATATCAGTTTGGTTAAACTTGAGATGTTTGACTCTTTAAAATTCTTAGAACGCCTTATAATTTGGGATGGAGGGAGTAAAATTTTATCAATATATATATATATATATATGCTTGCTGATTAAAAAAAAGAAAAAGAAAAAATAAAGAGAACAGTACACATAGGAGGGAGAAAAAACACGCACGCACGCCTCATCCTCGCGTCGGTTCGTCTCTCTCCGCTCCACTCGCGCTCCTTACTCCGTGCTTTTTTTCCCAGCGCCTGATCCCTTTCCCTATCTCTTCTCTTCCTTGTGTGACACCATCGATATGGTGACTTTCTCCCACTGCTGTAGATGGCTCGCGAGGACCCGTTCCGGCAGCGAGTCGTGAGTCTGCGTCCGTGGCGAATAACGAGGGGGCCGGGATACCTCCCGTGGCGGCGGATGTCGCGCCGGCCGTGCTCCCAGCAGCGGCTCGCAGTTGGCCCGAGATCCTAACGGCAGCAACGGAGCTCGCGTAGGCCATGCTCGAGCGGTGGCGACGGTTCTCGCTTGGCCGGCCGGATGCAGATCTGGTTGGACCCAGTGAGAGCGGGCTCCACGACGAGGAGGCTGCCCAGATCTGGTGAGCAGCGTCACTAGAGACACAACAACGTTGTAGAACTTGTGGCTGTTTGTGATCCGTTCTAACTCGTAGTATATGAGAACTAGTTATATATATATAAGTTCAGACGAAAAAAACTCTTCGTTATCGAGTATAGTTAGAGGGAGACGGATCGATATAGATATAGAAGATATATTATATTATGACCCTTTTGGATCACTCTAGTTTGGCTAGAGCTAGACCTCTAGCTCTAGCTAAAAAGATGTTTAGATTTAAGGCTAGTTTAAGCTAGTTTGATGATAAATTATTTTTACAAATCATCTAAATATATTCGTGTGAGATCTTATTTTAAAGTATTTATTGTAACGAATTCAATGGTGTAATCAGAATTTTATTTGGATGTTTAGTTTGTGAGTTATAATATATTTTTTAATTACATATAAGGTGGGTCCCACGTTTCAGTCCAAACTCGCTCAAACTAGCTCTAGCCCTGGGATCCAAACATGCCTATGTTAGAAAGAAAAAAATATATAAAAGAAAAAAGAAAAAAAAACGGTATAGGTTTTTATTTAGGCGCCCATCTAATGAAAGCCTATTAATTTAGCACCTAACATTGAGCGCACACCGCACAGGGGCCGCCGTTTCCTTATCTTCCTCGCAGCCCCGGCGCATCTTGTGCTCCCTGCCCCACTCGCGCTCGGCACGAAGGCGACGGAGGCGGCGCTCAGGCTCGGGCCTCAGCGACGGCGGGGCAGTCCCAGGCTCGGCGCCGGCGTCAGCGGCTCCCCCTCCCGCCTCTCGCCAGTCGGCTCGCGCCCTCGCCTACGTCCTCCGCACACCGGCCGGCGACCCTGCGTACGCACCTCCCTCTCCCCTCCCACCTCCGCTGTACCGTCGACGCCGTCCGGCCCTGTGTCTGCGCCGCGCGCCGCACGCGGCCGGCGGGCAGCGGGAGCCAGCAGCCGCTGCTCCACCAAGGCGGTCACGCCGCTTTGGGAGCGCTTATGCCCCATAGCGAAGCGCTACCCGTCCGCTTAGCGCTGAAGCGCGCTGAAGCGTGCGAATAGTGCCGCTTTTTGGAACCCTGGTGTCAGAGTGTCCTGTTGTTCAGTTCAGCTTGCATGTGCGAGACGAACTTATATGCTTGTTTCATGTTTATAGGCAGGATCCTTGTGATTCTCAGGCCACTGGTACCATAGGGTAAAAGACAGACTTTTTTACATGTTGATTATTATTTGCAAGGGAAAATTGGATCCATAGCATTAAAAGATCCTGACTTTAGAAAAATACCATCAAAAGATCCAGCTTTAGAGAAATAGCACTGAAAGGTTGCTTTGTTATTGATTTCTACCATTCTGTTGAGTTGCCGTTAATTTGAACTTGCCCGTAAGGAAAAAGACACAGCATGGCGCGGTGCCTGTTCCAGTTGTGGCCGCAGTACTGCTGGACGTAGTGGAACAGTTGTTGGCGAACTTGGGTGGTGCGCACAGCTCGCCCAGGTGCGCGTAGAACGTGTCGTTTCCTCGTTCCCCCTCACGAACATGCCGGATTGCTGCATGACCTCCATGTCGCGCCGCGCGTCCACCACGGACGCCCTCAGCAGCATGTAGCTTGCCAGCTGCTGCAGTTCCCACCGGCCACCGCCCCGAGCAAACGGCCACCAGCCCCGGCTCTGCTCGTACGCCAACAGGTTCGAGAAGATAGTGTGGTTCATTTAGCTCTCCACGGCCGGGATCTCTAGCGTGCCGCCGCGCCTGTCCAAGGTCACGTCCACCATGCTCTATGCTCCACGGCAACTTCCTGGCGCCGTGGAAGAGGATGAGATTGGTGACGATGCGGAGGCCGATGACATGGTACGGTGGAGCTCAAGGGACGCTGCATGGGAAGGCACACAAGCCGCAGATGACCTCCATCTGGCGCTTCCACCGTGGCGCCGGCCGGCACCTCGCCGCCATGGAGGACCAACTGGTTCCTGCTGCCAGAGGACTGGCTCGGGAGTGTGATGGGGCTGACACTGGCAAGGATGAGGACGAGGCGCTTGAGGAGTACTGCGGCCGCAGCTAGAACAGGCACCGCGCCGTGCTGGCGTGCTGCTGCACGACTACTTCAGCACCACGAGTCCAGCATTCTTTTTTCTTACGAGCAATTTCAGCAAATTCAGAGCAAGTTAACAGAATGGTAGAAATCAACAACGTAGCAACCTTTCAATGCTATTTCTCTAAAGCTGAATCTTTTGATGGTATGGATCTAATTTTCCCTATTTGCAATGTAAAGCTCTGACTGTTCTAGAATTTAGGATAACATCCATTCTTGATCCTCATAAGGGATCTCAAATTCGCATATGCAATATCAACACTGTTTGTTTAACATTCTCCAATCTTAACACAGTCCATTCCACATCCCACACCCTAACTAACCGGTTTTGGTCCTATGTTACACCAACTAGCATCCAATATATTGACACGTGCGCTAACATATCGCCGAGTGAACAAGCAAAAGTAAAGAAAAATCCTCCTTTGCAACTGACATGCAGGGATTGCAGGCCTTCTGCCAATTGGAGTATGGCGTCTCAAAATTGTTGACATGGCTGCTAAGTGACCCAAGACTTACTTTCAAATAAGCCTAGGGAACTAATGTTGTACAAAATTTATGGATAGTTTAGGATGAAAACTAAACCCTGGCATATGTCCCCCAATCCTTCCCTGCGGTCTTCAAGATCACCGTGTGACCATTGCCTTGAATTGCAAATACTGTTACTTTGTCTAATGTTTTCAAAATGAATCTTCTGGTATTATATTTATTGGAACAAGGGAAAGATAAAGGTGATGTGATTATTTGTGATGTTCACTGTGTTTATGTACCTAGTAGATGCATATGGAGGTGTCCGTAATTATTGGTCAAAACTCGTGTTATGATCCTGAAATATAGATTGGTCAGCCATCTTGTAATTTTTTTTGTACTTAAAATAAATCTACATTTCCATCGTTATATTCCACGGCACAAATTCTCTAAACATATATAAAAAAACTTATTTGGAGTGTTTTTCATGACACATCTGCAGAATGGAGACAACACATGTGGAGAAAGTGAAATCTGCTTCTCATGAAGTTCATGGACCATCCATGGATGAATGGGATCCGTGGAATCCTCCCTATCCTCCACGCCGTCCTGCGCCTCCAGGCCTTGACCTGCTGGCCCGAGTCAAATTAATCAGTGAGGTACAGTAACTGACCACACATTATGATATTCCTTCTTTTCTATTTTCTTAGCTTCCATGGTTGACAAATTTCCTCTCTCAGTGGTCTGATGAAGTAGATGAAATCATCGCTACCTCGAGGAGGACCAAAATTATCATTCCAGACCGTACTCCTGAGGTTTTTTGTTATCATCATTTGTAGAATTTGTTGGATAAATCTTTTGGCTATTATATTAAAAACCTGAATTATCTTTAAGTATTGGACTTAATCAATGATGTGTTAGAGCAAGCCCTTCTTTATTTTATTTTTTGTGTTCCTTTTCCCATTGATAACTGATTAGGTTCTCTTTTTCAATTGTGAATTGATCAATCTAGTCGGTGGATGATGACTTCTGGAATGCACTTACCCATCTGGTGCCCATACTGGACGAGGATAACGTGCATGGCTTTCTTGACTTATTTCAACGGGATGGTCGTGGCTTGGCATGGGGTTTCATCATCACACCACTAACCTTCACTCAGATGGTCAAGCAAAAAGCGCTGCGATGCGCTAAAGTTGCTTTGGATGGCAAAGCACCTGAGCTTTGTGGGTTTCGTGCCAATCCCAATTGCATGAACCGATATGGATATTTCCCTCTTCACGAAGCTGCTGAAATGTTCTCTGTTGACATGATAAAGTTGCTCTTCCGCTATAAAGCATCGGCAAATGTACGCACGGCTGGTCCTGAGGTCATTGAAGGCCTACTTCCGCTCCATGTTGCAGTTGAGAACACTTGTCTGCATAAGTATCTGGAGGACAATGCATTTCTTAACCAGGAGGATGTGGATAACAATCAGGCAAATGCAAACTATGTCTACAAGCTCATCCATCTTCTGTGCCTGCCTGAAATGGTTTGTCACATCCATCCTACCCGAATAGCTATCTATTTGCAGCGTAAAAGTTATTTTGCTCTTATCTCAAACCACTAATGGCATAACTAAATGATTGAACATTCTTATACACCCATATGTTGACTGCAGAATGTTTCATTTTTTTGTGTTTTCATGTGTTGAATCATGTCTTTACTGGTTGAGGAGTTAGTAATTTCAAGTGGATGTCAGCAAATTTTGAATTTTCATGGTTATAACAACACTGGTCAATTATATCTGCTTCTATATAGATTCCAGATGCTCTTGAATATTATTCCTTATTGTCTTTGCAGAAGATCATTGATATCAGCAAATTTGAATATTCAGTTATGTTTTGCTTGGATGTGGCAACATTGTTGGAAATTAATCAGTTTCTGTGTAAATCTGTAAGCTCATGAGTTTTGTTCCTTATTTGTTGTTTTTGCAGAAAATCTTCTTGGATACGACAAGGTTGCTTGGGAAACACACAGATAAACTTATCGATGAGCTCTGGAATTACATTAAGGAAGGAAGACTTGTCGAGAGCGCAATTTTGCTCCTGGCAACTCAAAAGCAGATCCTTGGGATGATATCCTGCAACAGAAACAGCAAAAACAAGCAAGATGGATTTTATGTTCTCATAAACCGTATTCTGGACCACATTATCAGCTTGGAGAGAGGTCAAACTGGAAAGGAAAATAGGCAGCTGGTGGCGCAGAAAAAGCTTGCTAATGCTGCATTACTGCTTGTTCATGCAATTTCCCACGCTGGTGAAGCTCTTGATGCATATATCCAATCACATCCAGAGGTACAGATCATTGACTAGTTACTGTTACAATTCAAGTCTTTTTGCTCTATGTGTTCTTTGCAAGATTTGGTTTCTTAGACAAGCATGGCTACGACATCCTTCCCTGGTTTGAGAATGTTTTCACCCTTCTACCAAGGGGTTTCTGCATTAACTAGATCATATATGCGGAAACTTATCGAATCAGTTGAGACTTGAGAGCAATAAAAAAATATCTTATACTGATGTATAGACTCTTGTTATAGTTTGAGCCCGAGATTAATAATTTTTTGGCAAAATATTTGTTGGAAAATTGATTTCAAGGGGATGGCCGTGCGTAAACTTGTTTATTGACGCCTTCTAAGGAATTTCAGATTCAGGGCAATGCCTCCAGAAAGGTTCTGGTTGGTGCACGCTTATTTGAAAAGCTGCTATTGCAAAGTTACTGCTGGGAATCTAGTTTCACAAGTAGCATATTAAATTAAATCTTAACAAACAGTTATTGGATGCCCTGACATGTAGAATGCCGATGTGTTATTACATTTAATTACAGAGTTGGGTATTTTATCCTCACCTAAATAGACTGCACCACCCATTTTAGGCTTTTCTTTTTGTTGTGTTTGCTGGTGTTCATGTTTCTAATTTGAATTGTTTTCATCTATTCCTGCTTGTTCGAGACGGGTCAGTTCTCTTTTGTTAAAACTTCTGTCAGCAGAACTATGTTTCCAAATTAGTGCAAGTTTATTTTAGTAAAGGATCATAACCAACCACACTCTATAAAACTGTCCTAACAAACGAAATCATCTAATCTACTGCAATGCCAAATGGAGCTTTAGAAGCTGCAACTCACCTCCACTAGCTTCAATAAGGAGCCTCATATTAAGCCTTTGAGCATTTGATGCCATCATGCCAATTACTTGAATAATTCAAGACGACAATGGCCTTTAGGCTTTTGACACCAAATTAATGAATTTAAAATGTTCTTTCATCATCTAAAGTCGACCTGTTACTGTAACACTAGCCTGCTGAGACTGATATTTAGGTAATAATTACAGTTGAGTTTTTTTTTGTATTTTAGGTGTACTGAATGGTTAAAAGTTCACTTAACATAGTATTTGATAATGCGGTCACTTTTTTTTTTGATTGACACTTCGTCTGTATTAGTTGTCTACGATGGTCAATGGCTGTACTGAAATTCTGAATTGGCTTTTATCAATTCATGTGTATGAGAATTTAGAGACAGTAAACCTCTATAGTTGCTGGTATCTATGTTTTTAAGGCATCGCCTAAGCGTTGAGGCGCTCAAAAATTTTGGGCGTCCTGGTTGCTTTTCCAATAAAGCAGCAAAAGCGAGGGAGGGAGGGGGGAAGAGGTGAATAATGGGATGGGAACCAGCTAGGAAGGCCAAACAGCTGCCACTACTGCTCTCCCTGCTGGCTCTGGCGCTCTTGCCGGCACACCTCCCTCCGATTTGCTTCGTGGCAGCAGATCTAGGAGAAGGCGTCTGAGCACCCCCCCCCCCCCCCGCATCCCCACCCACCCCGAGAGAGGTGGGAGCACGTGTGGGCACCTTTCTTTTACTTCCAGCTTTCTCTTCTTTTTATTTCCTCCAGGATGCACACATCGTATGTTTATAGATGGATATGGCGTCGCCTCACCTCTTGCCTTATGCACGCCTAGGCGACTGGAAGGGGATCAGTTGCCACGCCTTGCATTACCACCTTTAAAACATTGCTGTTATATGTCTGCGCAACGGAAGCATCAAAATGGAGTCCACCTGTCTGATTTAATATTTGTTGCATTGGGTAATTGATTATATATGCATTTATAGCCTTTGTCTGCAATATTTGGCATATAAAAAGGGTAATTGATTATATCTGCATTTGTAGCCTTGGTCTAAAATATTTGGTATATAAATGAACCTTGCGTATGTGTGATAGAGATGTATTTCAGTTTTAAATGCCTGATAATTTATTAGTATATGCACGCACCATAAAGATGAATACATTATGTTAAGCACTTGCAGCCGACGCTACAGCTTCATTACAGAATAATTATTTATTAACTAAGGTGTTGTATCAGTCAATTATGTCGGACTATGTTTAGGGTTCTTGAGTACAGCTTCCTTACAAAATATTTGGAACTTTAAAATTTCAAAGAATATAGGTTCTCTTTAGTTCACAATATCCTCAAATGGCCAATTTATTATGTGGACTTGTTCTGAATTCTACATGGTACAAGGATGGGTCTTAGCTGAACTTTTTTGTTGTCAATGTGATTTCCTTTATTTGAAAGCTTGTGCAAGCCTTTTTTTTACATATCAATTGTCATTTCTCAGCTCCCATTTATTATGCGGTGGTGCTGTTTTATTACATTTTCAACAAATGATTGTCCATCATCAATGTCACTTGTCTAAAAAAAGTTGAGCATGGTACGCAGGTGCCCAGTGATGTGCAGGTACCGCATAACGAGATGATTCATCACATTTCATTGATTCTTCAAGATAATGTGTTTGGCCATACTGGAGAAGACGTTGACATTGGAAATCTGTACTATTTTTGCACCTTCTTAGTAGATTTATTTATTTATTATAATTATAATTTGACCTACAACTACATGATCACTATGTTTGTTTATTTATTTCTTCTACTTGTTTGTGAAGCTACCACTACAAACAGGAATATGGTATGTCAGTGCTTGTGTTGTTTGATATGTGTGACGGGATATTTTTGCAATGAAGGCATCTCCAGGAATTCCTTATCAGGATTCTAAAGCAGAAAAGGTAAAGATATTCGTTTGATGCTATTGTATTTCTATATGTTGACCCGTATGCTTGACTAAGTTATCCCCACTTTTCCACTGTTTTCTGCTTACAAGTTTATGTTGGGGAAGTGGAATTTTCCATGCATTCAATTTGAGTAATTTTCTGTTTGAAAGCATTGTTTTAAATGGTGGCCGCCTATTTTTCTACAATGGGATATCATACTAAAACCAGTGCAAGGTGTTTGTTACTGATGCTGTTGCTATATGACTACTTGCATGATCTTTTGTTATTTTACTTATTACACCACTGCCCTACCTGCTGCTGAAAGAACTCTCTGCATTGAGGAAATATTTGTGAAACAAAGGAAATTGGAAATATTTGTGAAATTGTGCCACAAAACTAATCTCTTGAGCTAATAGCAAAGCATGTCTCATATGCAATACATGGTGCTAGTCTCGAGATCATGCTGCTAGGTAATAACTGGTTGAGCTCTATGTATGTGTGGCAAGCTAGATTTGAAGGATAACATGTGCATTTTCCATGACATGCAGATAACATGTAGTATACCAATATACATATCTGTTTTTCCTTTTGGGTGGAGGGGGGATCTAACATTTATATCTTTTTTGAACCGAGGCAAGGTTGTGAGGATGGGAACACCTAGAGGATGGGGAATTGAATATGCACGGAGAAGTTTTTTCCCATATTGGAGATCAGTGCTGAAACAGAAGTCACCTGTGAAGGTGATCCCAGCGGTGTATATGCTTACTCTTGAAGAGTTTGAAAATTTTAGGAACAAGTTTGCAGGCCAAGGATCTCCCCCTCCCCTGATTCCAGATCTCAATCTTTGTCCAGTCAGAAGGTTTAAGAAGTTCAGTAATCAACACAGGAGAATGTTTTGTAGCGTTGCATTGCCACTGTTGAAGGTCTTGAGGAAGGCATGAGCTGGATGTACACGATAAGTTATGTTTTCTTGTCCAAGCTTATTTATTACCAACAAAACTTCTGATGTCATCAAAATTTCTAGGAGCTTTTATCACTTGATTCATTAAGGTTTATAAAGCTGTTAGAGAGGTTATATTTCATTTTATTCTTATGCAAGCAAAATCAAGTTCAGTAATCTCATAATTTTGTTTTTCGTTTGCACAGGTGGCTCTGAAAGTCGTGATACATGATCTGAGCCCATGTAATTGAAGCTTTTTGTCTCGTATGTTTCTCCAGGATCTGGCTTGACCACACCCTGGCCGGTGATTGGAACTAGAGTTTGTTGCGACTACTAATTATTTTACTAATGAGACATGTAAGAGATGTGGGTTTAAATATGTAACAGGTTGGCTGGAAATTCACTATTACACAACTACTAGAATTTGCCATATGCTGCTACCAATATTTGTTATGCTAGTATGTATTATGTTGAACGCTGATTTGAGCCACAAAAAAAAAGTTCTGTCGTTTGTTTTGCTTTGCTAACAGATGTGTCTTCCTCAACAGTTCCTCATCAGGTGATGGACTTTCTGTATGGTAGGGCAAAAATGGCTGCATTGGCGTAACAAATATCCACTTATGCCATGGAACCGTGGAAATGTCTGATACATGTCCTTGGTTTGTCTATGTTTGACTAGTGTTTGGCCTTGCTAGATTTTGCGTTGAAATAAATATACCACATTACGGAATAATTCTTAGGTATGCATGGTCACATATGCCTGTTGCATTGTGACAGCATCACTCTAATTCACATAAGCTGTTGTCATCAATTAATTCAGGGGTAACTGATTCTAGCAGCATGCCGGAAGCACAAACTTAGATAGTGCATGATAGTATGCAGCGTAAGTCTAGCAACATTGCTTGCGAAGCATTGTTGTTTAGTATCAAAAAAAAAAACTACCCTAGTCTGGGAAGGCTTTGCAGCTTGCGTTATCTACATAATTGGAGGACTCTTCGTCTATCTGATGCAAGCAAACTGTTGCCCCCCCCCTAACCCCCCCACCCCCCCCCCCCCCCCCCCCCCCAAAAAAAAGAGAGGAGCAAACGGTTAAGTATATCTTAAGGCTGTCGTATGTATTCGAGGGGGTGCTGACCCTTTATATATAGAGATAATTTCACAAAAGTACCATTACTTGCACCCTTTTAAAAAACTAACTTTTGAGCTTATTTTTAGAAAACTACGACTATTTGCACCGAAACCGTCGGCCACACAATTCCATTTTGTTGAAATGTGTGGCTGACAGGTGGGACCAGGCTGAAACGTCGTAGTTTTGTGTTACAAGGGTGCAAGTATTCGTAGTTTTGTGTTACAAGGGGTTAAGTAGTCATAGTTTTCTGAAATTGAACTCAAAAGTTGTAATTTTGTGTTATAAGGGTGCAAGTATTTGTACTTTTGTGATTGTAACCGTAAAATGTAAAAGACTAGCCATAAGCGAACCTCATTTCCACAACCGTAAAATAACTACTGATCTCATCTTGTAACTGTAAAAGTGTGATTTTAGTTATTTAAAGCGTAGGTAACAAAAATCACGCTTAGGCGATGCCTTAAAAAACTAAACTCACACTTTTACGACCCGCAAGATCCGCGCTAGAGGGAATGCTATTCAGGCTTTTAAACCGTAAAAGTAACTACTGGTCTCATCCTGTAACTGTAGAAATAATAATATATTTAACAGCCTGGGTGCTGAATGCTATTCAGCGCCTCCATCGTGCGGATGAACCCTAAATTTTTATTCCGATGAGAGCAGATGTAATCAAAGTAATGAAATGGTGGTGAGATTTTATTACTCTCTGCATGGCTAGTGATGATGACATGCAGCCTCACCGGTTAAGCCCCTCGGTCACACGCACTCACACGTACACGGAACGAACCTAGCACTGGACCGCCAAGCCCCTACGCCCTCAAATTGTCGAGGAAGATCTAGTGGTAGCATATGACATATTTGTAGGCTTGCAATCCTAGTGCTTGATCTAGAATATGACCTTCAATTGGTTAACTCAACATGGGTAAGATAACCATTCTAGGATGTGTGAAGAAGCTTGTTCATGGTTTAAACTGAGTTAACTATGTTGAACAAGTAATCTAGATTGAGCCACAATTAAGCTTCTCTCCAATAATCAACACTTTGAGCACATCTTTTATGATAATAGATGACAAAGGGGGAGAAATAAGTACCACAAAGAAATATTTTGAAAATATAAGCACACAAGTAGGGGGAGCAAGCCTATGAATCAAGTTGTTGCATATCTTTGTGCATTCATAAGTGCTTGCTTGCATATGTATTTATATTCATGACATGCTTGTGTGGTGAATGCTAGAAACATGATTGACTTGATGCTTGAAGTACTAGCATGATTAGGTTTTAGCCTAAATCTTTAAGTCTTTCAAGTGGTATTTCAAGTTTGCTCTCAAGTGGTTTCTAGGCATTCATGGTGCTAAGGATGGTTTAACATTACACTCTGATTGGTATCACGCTTCAAAGGTCCATTCCTTATACCTTAGCATCATTTGGTAGCATTCACTCTCCCACAATTCCTATTCATACATATGTGATCAAAATGAGCCAAACTCATATAACACATATGTAGGGGGAGCTAATACTATCAAAGTTGAAATCTTCAGTCAATACATTTATTTGTGAAAGGTTGTCTTCAATTACCAAAAAGGAGGAGATTGAAAGCCCAAGTTTGGTTTTGGTTAATTGATGAAACCTATGGACTAACCCTAGTGCTAATCATGTGATCTAGCTAGGGTGATCCACCTTGACATGTGAAGCTAGAAGGATGATCATGATGGATCAAGTGCTCCATGAACAAGGAAAAGAAGAAAGAGAAAAAAAAAATAAGCTCAAGGCAAAGGTATATCATAGGGCCATTTTTGGTTTAGTGATCAAGACACTATAGAGAGTGTGATCACCTTTAGGACAGATAATCATACTATCAAGAAGGGAAAGCTCGTGTCGATTGCGGTTATCATGTGCCACTAGGTCATTTGCATTGCATATTTAAAATGAACCTAAGTGACAAAATGTGAAGTAAAATCCAAGATAATTCAAAGTAAAAGCTAACACACGTGCACAAGTGTTGTAACACTTAGTGTTAGCTCACATGAACTTGGAGAAGAAGAGGCAGCTCGGTTTGGATCAAGGCGGGGCTCCGGACGCAGGACCGGACATAAGCAAGTTGTTGTCCGGACAAATGGAGACGCATCCGGAAGCAAACCCTACTCCTTAGCCTTCGGTGAACAGAGAGTCTGGACGCTAATCTCAGTCCGGACGATGACTCTGGACACGCGTTCGAAGATTTGGAGCTCTCTGGATGCTCTCTGTAGAGGCTCCAGATGCTAAGTGTCGTCCGAACGTTGGACTCTGGACGAGCATCCGGAGACTTGGAGCTCTCTAGACAGTCACTGTATAGGGTCCGGACGCACGGCGTGTTGGTCCGGACTCCCACTGTTTGGCACGTCCAGAGACACACAACAGCAGCAGCAGTAGGTGAAGGTGGCAACGGGGGAATTCAAAAAGGCAGAGGGTCTAGACGCATGTCCATTGGTCCGGACCCCCCATGCAGGCAGCATCCGAAGCCACACAAGAAATCAAGGTGAAGGGGAAAAAACGGCTAGTCTTTGGTGGATGGCTATATATGTGTTTTGGACGGCTCCTAGGGCTCTCTCTTGCACCTCCCATTCACTCTCACTCATTGTGCTTGCTTGATATAGCCCCCAACTCATCTCTCTTTGCTTCAATTGCATTCTTGTGAGAGTTTGAGTGAACCAAGTGCTTTGATCATTGCATTGCATCTTAGTGGCACTTGATCATCGTCATCGCCGCGGGATTTCTTATTATTCATGGTGTTTGCCAACACCTAGACGGCTTGGGTGATTGAGGAAGCTTCGGTGTGATTGTTGATTGTTCGTGGCTGGCTTCGACGAATGTGAGAGGGATGGTGCCCACCTTGGCGGAGCGCCAAAGGGTAACTCTAGTGGATTGCTTGTGTCATTGAGTTACTCTCATTTGGGTGGATTCTTGTGGCGCCCGAGTAGTGGGCTAGGCTTGTGATTGCCTATTAGCCACCGAATCACCATTTGAGTAGTCGACACAACGAGGACTAGCTTGGTGGCAATCAAGTGAACCTCGGGAGAAAAATCTTGTGTCAACTTGTCTCTCGGCTACTCATTGATTTTCATATTGTGATTGGTTCTTCACATTGGTATATTCTCTTCACAAGGCATCGGTATAACAATCACTATCCTCTTGTATTTACATTCTTTCATTTCTTGCTTAGTTATCTTTCTAGTTAGCTTGTAGCTTGCTTAGCTAGTTCCTTGTTAGTTGTTCTTGCTAGCTTGTGTTGAGTGCCTTAGGTTATTGCTATTGTTTGTTAGGCACTCAACTAACTAGAACTGCTTGGATAAGTGGCTTTGCATCCCTATTAGAGCTAGAGCAAAAAGCTTCTCTTAAGTGTTTATCTAACCTTTGCTCTAGTGATTTATAGAATTTTTATTAGGCTATTCACCCCCCCCCCTCTATCCATCTAGGACCTTTCAGGAGGAGGCTGCCAAAAGCTCTACGAAACATCAACCCGAATGTGGTGGACTACAAAGGCCTTACAGAGTTGTCACCTCTGGGGCTACCACAACTATCAGTGGGATTGGGCGCAAACTCAGGTAAACTCTAGTGTCGGTGTTATGACCCAGGGGGTCAAGACCACCGGCTAGTAAATTTGTATATTGTGTGCTCCCTCTCCCAGACGTGATGCAAGAAGAACACAAGATTTATCCTGGTTCGGGCAAAGAAGGCCCTACGTCCAGCGGGGAAGGATGGATTGTATTATCTTGCACCGAAGTGTTCGTACAGGGGGGTACAAGTAGGTTTACATGGGGGTGCTCAGGATGAGCTAAGGCCTAGGGCAAGCGGAGCTATCCTAGGTGGTCGGTTGATTGCTTGAGAGGTCGATCAAGGAATTGGGTATGTGGTGTACAAGGGTCAGAGTTGATGTCTGAATGTGAATACCCATTCCCCTTCTTCTATCCCGGCGTCCCCTTTTATAGACCAAGGGGAGGCCTGAGAGTACAGAGTTCTAAACTGTAGCGGCATGGGAGGGGTGTCGGCGATGCCATACTTGCGATGGGACGTCGATCACTGTGGCAGCGTGGCCCTCCCGTCCTTCCGGTGTTCGGGGTGTGGCGGTGGTTGACTGGACTCCGTCGTACAGCATGACGCAGCGGGGTTGACCTTCGGAAGGTGGGTGCGAGTCCCACAGCTGAAGCGGGACGGGGCGGACGGGACGGGTCCCATACCGGAGTGGTTGGAGGCAGGGGTCGAGCCCCCTGGTCGAGGGGGGGTCGAGACCAGCGTGGTCCTGTCGTATCCCTGAAGACACAGTCGAGGGCTGCCCTGTTCATGGCTCGAGGGGTGCCTCTGTGATGGAATACGAGGTTGCTACTCTAGCCGGAAAACAAAACTTTTCGACCTCATAAACCAGGATCTACTGCTAGTTACAGGTTACGAGATTACCACTAGACGCGCAGGTGCAGCGGAAGACGACTTGATGTAGTCGTGCGCGTCGCAGCAGGCAGTGCAGTTGCGTGGTCGTCCGTCTCAACGTCCCCTTCGCGCGGTTCGTCCTTGTGCTCCAGATGCAGCACCTCCGAGGAATCCCACACATGCAGGGAGGAAGCGTTGCGCCTCTGGACTGCTAGGTCCGCGAGGAGCAAAAGGCGCGAGCGTGGGGAGGCGACGGCGGCTACCAAAAGGCGTGGATCAAACTTGCCCCGCGCCCACCCCTTGCTTATATAGGCGTCCTAACGAGCTCCCACGGTGGAGGCCCATTAGAAACCCTAAACCTAGTCCAATTCGGGTCCAACCCGAATTAGGCTTCCAGCCCCTTAAGCGTGCGACCCTATGGGCTCACGCATACATAGACATGGCCCAAGTACTCTTACTCGACCAATAGTTGATAGCGGCCTCTAGCAAGGCGTGTCAACTCCTATGCATACGCTATGATCATATC